>LRSR01009559.1:0-22025 GCA_001579985.1 Hypsibius dujardini | reverse complement strand
CTAGCGCAGCAGTCCGTGTCCACATTCGAGGGTCCCGCGAGATTTTGGGTGGGTGCCATGGCGGAAAAATATGGAAAAATAGTTAGAAAGAAAAACTCGCTCGAGTAGCAAAAACGGGATTTAAAAGAGGCAAGCGGAAGACGCAGTTCCAATGCCACAATCAAGACAATCAACGCTTCAGCGGACTGTTGAACCTTTGATTCAAGACAAACAAACCACCGGATGAAAAACAATACAAGAAAGAGATCGGATTCGAGCTGAGAAATACAATTCAAAAGAGATGCTGAATACTGAGTGGGAAAAAGGAAAAAAGAAATTAAAAACGGAACAGGGAGGAATGCGACAACAAGAAGAAACTTCGAAATCAGCTGATGAAATATCGTGGCATCGACAAATACAGATATTCCGTAAAAAGTGCCAACGCAACAACTAATCAATCAATCAATCAGACAATGAGATGTCGCAGCCACGCCCTCAACTTCATCAAACGTATACGTAGTCTGGTGATCGTTGTAACTGTATGACGTAGTGGTATCAATCAAATTACGTTGGACCAATCAGAGAGTTTCAGCCACTTTCCCTTAAAACTATTACAGCGATTGATTGATTGTTCCAAACCCAAACGATATTTCCAGTCCAGCGAATTCCAGTCAGTTGTGTCTTCTACCTATGTTTCTTACAGTTTTGAGTACGTACGAGTATTTATTTGCCAGTAATGAATGAAATATCAGGGCGGATGCGTACTCAAACCAAAACAGGAAAGGATTCCACTGATCCGAGCTCGCACCACTGAAAACTGCGTATAAGCATGACGGAAAAAAAGCGGTCAAAATGAAAACTTTATGCATTGTCCATCATTTAAATTCGCTCCTCCTTCGCTCATTTAGAAGGAACGGCGAAAGTCCTGGCTCCCACCTGAAACAGAAAGAAAAGAACTAGACAAAAGCCTAGAGAAACAATTGTAGCACAATTTACAGTTATCGACAGTTTATATGTTTAAATATTTAAATAATATATATATACATATATCCTAGTATATTAGTAGTATGCTAATAGTATAATTCATATATCTTTTAGTAATTTACTAATACTAGTAACAATATATTAGTAGTCTGCTAGTGGTAAGAAATACCAACATTTCAGTGATATAGGGAGAGTAGTAATAACATATTCATACTGCATAACTAATTATTAAATATTAAATATAATTAAAGTTAAATAAACTTAAAAGCTATTTTATAATCAAAACTGCTAAAACATTCACTGTAAATTGTATCTATTTTTCTGTCTTTTAAATCACACACGACGTTTTGCAAATTTAAATTCTTCTTGTTATACAGTTTTATCATAGACCATGATGCTAAATAATAACATTACAGAACGTAAATCCTCATCTCCAATCTCTCGTACTTGACTATTCTTTTGTAATTAAAAATAATTATTACAAGTAGTTGTGAGTCCACATAAAAAGTGTAGTGAAAACGCAATATAAATGCGGTTTTATTCAAATTCACACAGGTTGACTCAAATTGAGAGGCCGAAATTCAAATTCAAAATTAATTTACCGAATTGACCCTGCGGTCCTCCATTGTTGCGGCCCCAGTCCTGCTGAACACGCTGGCCACACAACTGCGGCTCGCCACACCAATAGTCCCCGCGCTGCTGGCCACCATATCCGGCTAGTTGCTGTTGACCACCGAACACTCCTTGTCCTTCCCAGATGGGTCCACCACGTTGTCGTGGACCCTGCCACTGACCACGTTGCTGATTGTTATCCTGCCAGTTACCCTGTAAATATATCACTTCTTTGTTAACAACTTTTAATACTCTAATAAACGTCAAGTCTAATTTAAATACACCTAACACATTTGTTTTACATTTTTAATAGTATTTGAACTGGTGAAATGAATATTAATAATCGATTGAAAATCGACTGTGAAGAGAAGCAGAAAATTTCAATGCGGTTTCAACAACTTAATACGTTACAGAAATTCTACATACAGCTGATACGTCATAGAAAAATTGCGATAATGACAGTAAGTGCAGTTGCAGATTTAATAAATATTAAATGAAAAATGTTCATTAGCGGGGATTTTTATTATATATTGTTTTATTTTATTGTACAGCGTATGTTAAACCCAAATCTCATCCACTTTCCCCTGGCTGCTTTTTAAAACGATTCTTTTACTAAACTCACCCAAATTAAATCAATATTAAATATAGAAACTGCTTACAAGCATGGTTTCGAAATATTCCTGAACATGGAGATTATTGTACTATGGCATATTTTAAATCCAAATATCATTCGCTTTCTCTTAAGTGTTTTTGCTAAATGATTCTTTTGTTAAATTTATTTAAACAATATTAATTATTTACAAATATAATTTATCAAACATACAAATTCTTTAAAATCACGGGGTTTGCAATAGTACAACCAATACTATTAATAGCAATAGTAATAGAATGGGAATTGTACAACCGAATATTATTTTCTGTTAATTAGCTTATGTTAGGATTTTGTTGCTAAATTCGTTAAGACAATATTTACCTGGAGGCCGCTTTGTTGTTGCCATCCCTGCTGTCCTCCCTTGGAGTAGTCGCACTGGGTGCCGCACGGTTGCTGACCGCAGTACTGCTGCTGTTGCTGTCTGTTGTAATACGGAACGTCCTGATCGACGTTGCAATTCCATTGCTGACCGCCCTGTCCGTATTGGCCGCTCAGAGGCAGGCATTCCTGCTGAGGTTTCCAGTAGTTGTTACAAGGCTGACTAGATTGACCCCACTGGCATCGCAAGGGGACTTCCTGTTGGCCCCAGTTGCTTTGCCATTGGTTTCCACTGCGACCTGAATAAAACCGGGGGATTTTACAATATTATTATAAACAATAACACATGAATAAGATAATAAAATAACCCATCAGTTTCGCGATTGCTGTGAATTTGCGATTTGATAAAAGCGCAGTTTCGCGATTGCAGTTTTCGTTTTCATAAAAGCGCGCATAAGTGATTCGAGTTCTAAAGTAAGTGGGCATAAAACACCGCCGTTTGAAGTTTGTATTTTTCTAAAGTGAACTTAAATGAGACCTAGTTTTGTGCTAATTTAAATGAGACTTTAAATGCTTAATAAAACATAATTTCATAGGCTTCAGATTTCTTGTCCCGATTTAGAAATTAAATTGCTATTAGACACATCGAGTTCAAACGTTTGCATTTTTCGAAATTTAAATTGTTATAAAACGCATTTTTTAGTTAAGTTTAATTAGTTAAATTGCCGTTTGTTAAAAAATGCGTTTCTATTCTTATAATTTTAAATCAACATACAACGTATTTTGTTTTATCCTAAATTTCAATTTTAATTGCTTACTAACAAATTACACAATTAAAATAAATTAAATTAAGTAAATAAATTCGCAACTTTTGTTAACGTACCGCCCTTGTATCCGAGATCGAATGAGCTGGAGATTCCCCGGTTGGAGCTACCAAGGTAGCGATCCTATTTAAATGGAATACCAAAAATATTACAATCACTTCTCGAATTGAAGTCAAGTTCGAAAAAGACTTAACAATGAAGGAAACCCAAATGCGCGGTACCTGATCTTGGTCGACGTTAATTTTTCGCTGCATTTTGACGTTAGAAGAGAACGTAAATTAAAGAAACGGAATACTCTTTGAAGAGTGACAAACTATTTTACCCAGAAAGTGTGTTTGTACAAAGTTCAATTGATCATTTATCCGGTTAGCCGAGTGGAGTTTATATACACCCAATTTGGCCGAATTTGGGGGAAAGGTTTTTTTGGCGATACAAAATCCCACGTCCAGGGTCACAAAAACTTCCCCGCGGTAGGACGGTTGTATGTACTCTGTCACTGTCCGGTCTGTGTGTATGTTTTGTGCTCGAATAAAGTCCATGATAATTATTTGAAGAGACAATGAGGCCAAAGCGTAATATGTGACTTTATGCCTCCGGTGTGATTAGTGAGTTTGTCTGCTACAGAAAAAAGCAATGCAAACAGGAAAGGAAAAAACCCCGCAACATGGGAAAGTGATGTGGCTAGCGGTTAACATTGCATTTGTGTGTCTAGCTTTCGCATCGAGATCAACAAAACATTCAAGCTATCAAGATTTGGGCGGTCGTTTTACCGGAAAACGTCTAGGTCGCTCTCTTGTACACCGTTGTCGTTCATCATGCCTATGGTGATCAAGATCTTTCCAGACGGGTTGAACGTAGTTTTTTTAGATGAAAAAAGGAGACAAGTTCAAAGTACATACAAAAAACACACCCGCCGAATATGTTCTTCGACGCGACCGTGACTGAGTGCGTCGTTTTTTTGGCGCTTTTACTTTGTGCCCATTTGAGCACTTTCTAGTATTTTTCTGTTTCATTTTTTTATTTTATAATAAACCATGGGCGATGGCATAGAATTGTAATGTCCGGATTGACTCTGAAGTCAGGTGCCAATTGGAACTTGTCTTTCTCAATGAATTAAAGAATAATGCTTTATAAAATAAAATGTAACTTCATTTTTATCTCGAAATCTACTATTTATGTTTTATGTGTATGAAAAAAGGTATCAGATCACATATAAAATGAGTAGTCCTATACATTATTTTATATATCGTAAAAATATAATACTTTTTTTTATAGATTTATTAAAATCTTCTTCTTTTCATATAACATATAAACTTTTGGTCGCATAAACTAAATTTAGAATTCAGCGTCACCTCCAATCATATGATAAAACATAATACTATCCTGCATCATCGAACAAAGTCGCTGATATGGCGTTGTTTAATTGTGTTTTATCACATAGGCTGAACATGGTTTCCTGAAATGTATAAGCGCCTTGAAATAGAGTATGAGGTAAGGGCACTGGAATGGGCCAGTTGACTTTCCCGTACCCTGGAATGGGCCACCGGGCGGCAGGGGGCGCTCTGTCGCAAATTAATCAAAAACAGATAAGTCACTGCGTAGTCAACGACCTCTACAGTGGACTGCTTCCAATCGTCTACTGGAGCTTTTTATTTCTTTTTTTTAAACATGTTCCCACAATTGTTTTTCATATCTGATACGCGTTCCACCAGATTATCGATTATTCTCTGTCGCTTAGAACCTTAGCGATAGCCAAAACTTGTGTGGAAGGTATGATTCCAGGGTGGCCCATTCCAGGGTACGGGAAAAGCAAGTGGCCCATTCCAGTGCCCTTACCTCATAGTGTATAGCTCATGTATCGGTCGGAGTTGTTGTTGCCTTTGCGCTGTTATTTTTCTGCAGCTACGCAGTTTCCAGCTTTATTGTTCACTATCTTGCTACAGTATGCCTCAAGTGTATATCGAATAACATCGTAAAGACAAAGCGCTCTTTCTCTGCAGTATCATTGCAAGAAACCGTCCAGTCACG
This sequence comes from Hypsibius dujardini, assembly GCA_001579985.1. NCBI lineage: Eukaryota > Metazoa > Tardigrada > Eutardigrada > Parachela > Hypsibiidae > Hypsibius > Hypsibius dujardini. The sequence continues at coordinate 16,628 of LRSR01009559.1, read as the reverse complement.
AAATTTGTCTCACAGTCTGCACTTGGGATATAAAGCCAGATGACGGCGGGTGCTAGTGCTATAATACTACAACGGCATCTGTCTTACTATTTCAAAGTCAGGCTGAACTTTGATTTCTTTGCCATCTAGTTTTTGGAATTAACTGCTAGACGAAGTGAGAATATACAGTGAAATGGCATCGGAAGGCAAACCGATTATCCTGGTTATCGGGAGCACGGGTAAAACCGGCCAACACTTGATCAAGAACTTGGAACAGTATTCCAAGGTCCTGACTGTTCGTTATTCGTCCCGTCGAAAGGAGCAGGTCGAGAAGTGGAAAAAGGAAGGCCGCGATGCAGTATTGCTCGATTTGGACGATCCGTCCACATTCGCCCTAGCATTATTCGGCGTTGAGCGCTTGTTTCTTTGCACAGGTAAGGCAGATCTGACTTTTGCTTATATACCTGTCGCTCTCTCTATATGTCTGTCTATGGGTGTGCCTGCCTGCCAGTGTGCCTGCCTGCCTGTCCGCCTTCCTGCCTGTATGTCTTTATATCTGTCTGTTTTTCAATTTGTCTATATGTCGTCTTTTCTGTCAATCCGTAGCCGTTGATAGACCCAATCTGTTTCAGGCTACACTGTGGCAATGCTGACACAAAGCAAGACGATCGTTGATGCTGCCCGACGAGCCAACGTTCAGCACATCGTCCATCTGGGAGTCTTCACTGACCGCGAGACCACCGACCCACACTTCGCCTGGCATGACCTCGTGGAGTCCTATATCGAGGCTAGCGGAATTGCTTGGACTCATTTGCACCCGAACTTCTTTATGGAAAACCTTTTTGCTCCGAGTTTTGAAGAGAACAACACCATTCTCGACTTCCTCGGCGGGACACGAGTCGGCTGGGTCGCCGCTGCAGACATCGCCTCAGTGGCCGCCGTTGCGCTCCGTGAGGGCCCGAAGAAGCATGGAAGGAAAAACTACTGGCTCAGCAGTGATGTCTTAACTATGGCAGAGGCCGCCAAGGTTCTCGGCGAGGTTTTAGGTAAGACCTTTGCTGTGGCAGACAAGTCGGAGGACGCGGACTTTGACCGGCACTTTGCCTCTTCACCGGTCTGGAACGAGCGCTGGTACCTCGAAGGAGTGCGGATTTGCCTGAAGCAGATCCGCAACGGGGAGCTGGGGTACTTGGCTGCCTTGAAGGATGACGTGGCCTTTGTGACTGGTCAGCCGTCGTTGAAGTTGCGGGAATGGGCCACGCAGAACAAGGAAGCCCTTTTGGAACGCTTTAAGTAAAACACTTTAATGTTTATGGCATTAAGCATTTTTTATTTCACAATTTCGTTATACTCAAGACATAGAACTTGGTCCTACGGTTGCTGAATGCTTTTTCTTGCTCTCCGCAATGGATTTGGGCATAGTAACGCCGTGTACATGCAAAAGTTGCACAGAAAGGCACTGCGTAGTGATTATATGCCGTAATTAAGATTGAGATCTTTCCAGACAGGGTCGACACTGTCTGTTTCGAGGTCGAAAAGAATTCTGATCTTTTTTTTTTATAGACAGTTAGCTGAACATGTACAGCTGTGGCACGATTTCTCGAAGAAGAACAAAGGCCGTTAAGTGGAACGGACGCTTTACGAAATAAGCTACTTTAACCGGAACAGACAAACCGGGAAAAATTATAGATTTTCTCTTAAACTTGAATAAAAAAAATAAAGAACTTTTCTAAAACAGGGAAAGTACAATTTTATGTAAAAATGGGACAGGGGTGGGAGGCTTTGAAGATGGCATTTTTGGAATCAATCGATGAATCAATCTTTACAACGGCTGAACATTTTCGCGTTCGTTTGAAGAAATAAGCAAGACATCAATCAACTGAGACCACACACAGTAAAGAGAGTATATTTGCAATTGATTGATTTATTGGGCCGTGCAGTTTGTCCGTTCCTATTTACGGTGTATGTTGCGTTCCACTTAACGGTCCTTGTTCTTCGTCTAGAAATCGTGCCACAGATGTAACAGCAATTTTGTCTGGACGCAGTTTGAGCCACGGCGCCAGCAAAATCGGTTGGCTTGGCAAATGAAATTAAAATCTAGTTTTTACTATTGATTTATCGTTGTGACTCTGTTTAGATCACTTTACATGTGGCTCACCGATAAAAGTTGGGAATATCAGCTTTATTTTATTTCCTAATCTATACGGTTTAATTTTCGTATTTAGTATTTTTTTGTTCAACTGGCCTCTAATTCATTTTTGCACCTCTCTAAAACATACGACGGACCAACAACGGCAACGCCGATGATATGGCATATTCAATTGCTCATAGTATATTGTACGACATGCCGGTATTTGTAATTTGCTTTGACCTCCGTTGTTGTTGCCTTCGCACTTCAGTTTGTTTCCAATTTTGCACTTCTGAATGGTTCGTTTGCGAACCCTCTCGATGTAAGCATGAAATAGTGTGTATGGAACAAAATCCATATCATGAGGGCGAAGTACTGTATTGCATCGTGGAAGTGGGTGTTTCGAAAACGTGGCATTGCCAATGGCAATGGCAATGGCAGTGGCAATGGCAGTGGCAATGGCAGTATGAATGGCAATGGCGTTGGCAATGCCAGTGAGATTTCAGTATTGCGGTCTACTTCGAAATTGACCACTACTAGACACTGGTCAGTTACAAATCATGACAATAATACTTGACTAATGTCTTGTACCCCTAAGTCGACTACAGTACAGCTATGCTGAGGTTACTTTGAGGGTCGTTGTTTGGGTACTCGAGTAGGGATAAAACGCTTCAATCAAGCTTTGATTGATTTAGGTCACATTATTGCACATCTTAAGCATTTTGTTGTCGTTTTTATTTCCGAGCGATATCCTCTGCATTATATTGCAGTTTTTTCACAATTTCGTTGTCAATAGGATTGAATTCATTTGTTAAGAACATTCTAGAACATTGCCAATGACGTCCACGCCTAGAAAGGAAAGCGCAGATATTTTTTTGTTAGCCAATAAATCAATTAACAACAGTCAAATGTGTGGTTGTCCCACACGGCCTACCAGAACCCAAACAACGACCCTCAAGTAACCTCAGCACAGCTGTAATTTCCTGAATGAAAAATATTTGATACTTTGCACGTAGTGGACACTGATTCACTGCGATGTAATGTTTCCCCGATTCCATTGTCCGATAAGGGCGACAATTCCATGATGCTATATTAAGGAGCCCAAAGCGGAAACACTATCCGAAAATATCTTAACGATCGAAGACCCAAATTTCCACGATCAAGAACCAAGCAAACAAAATATATGACGCTGTACTGTATGTTTCGTTCACAATTTCACCATGCGGTGATAGCGTCTCTCATTCATTGCAAGTCAGGGAGTTGACTGCCTGTTGATTTGTTACATGCTGAATGTCTATTTTTAGGTTTCGCTACAATAAAGTATGAATCATTCATAAATTGCCCATTTAGGTAACGCTGTCTGCCTATGCGTCTTCATAAATATCGGGTAAATTACAATGCAGTCAAAGGCCGCCAATACTAGTCATAGTAGCTGATATACTAGCGTTAATGAAGAACGAGTGGTGGCTGGTCAGTTTTTATTAACAATTCGGATCGCTGACCACTAAATATCATTCGATCCCCTTAAGACAATGGAGGAGGGTGACCATTCTGATTTGTCGACACATACTGTATTCCCTTTTCAAACTTATTCAGAAAATTTATCACGGTCATTTATGAGTAACCAGCGTCCAATATTGGGTAATTCCGATCGGAATGTACTGCGGAAATATTGCTGTTGCCATTGCCATTGCCACTGCCATTGCCACTGCCATTGGCAATGCCACGTTTTCGAAACACCCCGTGGAAGTGGTGGGAGCGGCGTTCGCTTCATGCTAGGGAACATCATTCAAAACGAACGCCGCTCCCACCACTTCCACACTGCAATACAGTACTGTAGCTTCTCGGATCGTCGTGAAATGTGTTTAAGGTTTACAGCTGAGGCAGGTAAAAAGCCGGCCTAGGACGCTCATTCCGGATTTGTAGAATTACAAGCACAGCTTCACAGTCCAGGTTGTTCAAAGTTGAAATTCCTATTATTAAAGTTCTTTGATATTGCTATCGCTCCACTACCTCGACCTCCACTGTCAGACAATCGGATTGCACGAGTGCACCACAATGGCATCGGAAGGCAAACCAATGATCCTGGTTATCGGGAGCACAGAAAAGACTGGGCAACACTTGATAAAAGACCTAGAAAAAAATTCAGAGGTCCTGACCGTGCGTTATTCGTCCCGACGAAAGGAACAGGTGGAGAAGTGGGAGGAAAAAAGTTGCGATCCAGTACTGCTCGATTTGAACGACCCGTCTCCATTCGCTCAAGCATTGTTTGGCGGTGAGCTGATGTTTCTTTGCACCGCTAACGCATCTGTTCACAGACTGGATTTCGATTGTTCTATCTGTATTTCTTTCTGTCTGCCTGCTTGTCTGTCTGTCTATACCGGCTGGGTCGCCACTTCTTGCTTCTATTATAGCAGACAGTCAGACAAACATGGTGACACACAGACACACAAGCACGCAGGCAAGCAAAACGACAGCGAGGCATGCTGACAGACAGCTAGTCAGTCAGGCAAACTGAGAGACACACGAACACACAAGAAGACAAGCAGACAGACAGGCAGACGTACAAACAGAAAGATGGTGGAGGTCCACATGTCTGGGGCGAGACGGTTTGTGCATTTCATTCTGATGCACTTTATGGAATATGATCAGGTAAAAGAAATAGTAACAAGTACGGGAAAATGAGACTGCGCAGGGCAAAAAAAAAGTAAAATCGAAAAGATCAGTAGGAAATTAGTCGGACTCTGAGCCGTCCGATTCGTCCTTCTTCGAACGGAGATTCTTCGAAGACTTCCCGGATCCGAGGATGCTCTTGGCGATCTTCGGCATATCCGGCGGCATACTCAGGTCCCCGCTGTAGAAGATGGCCTTGCCGTGGGCCAGTCGCCACTCCATCATGGCGGTAGAGAAGTTGTCCGTGCCGCCCAAATCATCGAAACCGACAATATAATCGCCGACCTAAAACAAATTATTATAAACACAAATCATTATTATTATTATTATTATTATTATTATTATAAACATATAATCATTATTACTAGAATAATTTGTCATCTACCTTGTCGTCTACCACCATCGCGATGGTCGGAAGGACGACGATGTGGAGCCGTTCGGCCAGGAATGGGCTTCGTTCGACGTTGATCTTGATGAAGCGAGTCTCGAGGTGCTGGGCAGCGAGGATCTCCAGGTGCTTATCGACAATCTGACAGCGTGGCGTGGTCACCCGAAAAAAGTGGCACACAATTTTGTTGCTCTTTTTGGTGGCTTGAAAGAATTCCCGCTCGTCCGCTAGTTCAGTGTAGACGCCGTGGCCGTTGGCGCGCCATTCCTGGAATGGAGAAACATACATGTGTCAATCAAGCCAATCAACGGATAGAATCAATGAAGACTGTCATGCCAGCAAATCAACAATCAATCAACGGTCATGCTGATCAAACTAGAATCCATTTCTCTGCGAAAATCCGCTTTTTTATAATTCTTTTCTGTTAAATTTCTTTGGCCCTCTTTCAAGGCAAATTTGACTCAAAATGGACTGATTTCAATAGATGTAAAGTGGGACGTCGAGTGGCGGAGAGCTGTGAGCTATTCGTGGACACTTTCGGACGATGAACTGTAACCAGCAGTGTTGCTTGAATAACATTTTATTTAAATTCAAAAACGCTTAAAACATAAAGTAAAAAAATAACCAAAAACATAACCATATTAAAATTAACATTAAAATATTATTATGTAACTAAAATGAAAGCCGGCCAAGCCAATCAATCAATCAACCGTAAAGTAAAATCGGACTGGTAACTACAAAACAGAATAACGGTCAATCAACCAATCGACTGAACTGAATTGCATGGACAACAGCCAAGAAAGAAATCAACGGAAATCTTTATTTTCAATATAGTGCAATTTCACAATCGCAAATGTCAAAAACAACGACGAAAACACGCTTCCACATAAAACTATCATAACTTTCCAATTTCAAACGGCACGGCATAAGAAAGGCACAAAAGATTCGAATTTCGACGACAATAAAACATCAACCACATCATCAAGGCAAGTTTATCAATCAACCAAAGACCACAAACTTAAACAGCAAAACAGCGAATCAAGCTCGACTAGTCAATCAACCAAGCAAAACCGCCGTAGCAAAACCACAACTATCAATCAAGCCGATTGGATCAATCAAGCAACGGCCCCCAGCCTAAACAGATTAACCTGTTTCTTGAGATTTTCAACAAACGCACTTGTTAAAAACAATAAAAAAGCATTCTCCCTCACAAAATTATCATCGTATTTCAGTTTCGAACAGCATAAACGCGATGAGACAGGAATATATGATTCGACGATAAAACATAATCAATCACAGCAAATGGATCAATCAATCGAAGACCACAAGCTTAAAAAGCAAAACAACAAATCAAGCCAGATTAGTCAACCAACCAACCGAAACCGCCGTAGCAAAACCACAACAATCAATCAAGCCGATTGGATCAATCAAGCAACGGACCCGGCCTAAAGAGACTAACCTGTTTCTTGAGATTATCACTCTTGATCGCGGCCAGCCGTCGCGCTCGCAACGCCTCCAGGTCGTCCTCGTTGTTGGTTAGCTGATCCAATCGCTGAATTTCACTATCCAACTGGGCTTCCATCAATTTGCCCGCCTGCAGCACCTGGTGCTCGATTACCTTCTCCATGGCCGCTACTAAAGTATTTCCCTTCCGCACTCCCAAAAAATCCCACCACTCCGTTTAATGTAAATAAATTTGGGAATCCTTTAGAAAAATTCTAGAATACCAAAAAAGTGCAGCGAACCCAAGCAAAATGTGGATGAAAAGTTGAAAGACCTGCGCGCAATTACCACAATTTGATTGGCCGATTCGTCTTAAAGGGTGTGGCTTGCTCAACAGGGAATTTAAACATTTCCGCTTAATTATCAGACAGTGCTATTTGGTTAAGTTTTCATAGAATTATCAAAATGAGACTGGGGAAAAATTCATAAAAAAATCACGCAAATAATTTAATCTAACCGAAATTTGTTTGCTAAAGTGTATTGGCTATTCGAAGCCTGAACAGCGAAGAATAACTTGCGATTACTTGCACAACTATCCAAAATGCTTGCCTAACCGAGTCAAGCTATCTATCTCGGCTCTTACGTTAAGTAATGCACAAACGAGTTAAATAACCTGACTCGGTGAGCGAAGAGTTATATATATAGATAGAATTATAAGATGTATGTGTGGTACATGTATGTATCAGGGCGTGGTTCACAATTAAATTTAAACACTAGAGAATTCTATATTAGCTCAGTAGAGATATAAATCAAGTTTTATTTTCCTAAATTCTAAATTCTCACAGTACCAATAAGTTCTAGGCGGAAGCACGTTCACAGCACCTGGTTCACATTATCGACTGCGAGTACGAGAATCGAGGTAGCACAAGCACACGTCAACATATCGATCTCAAAATTCCTGGATCGCTCGGTTTCTACGTCTCCATGGCCCTTACCTATTTGCAACACACTCCAATCCAATTTTTATACTGAAATACTTTAGTCTCCCTTCAGCACTGCTTTTTATATTGGCAAAATGTCCTATTTTACAGTACATCGCGAAGATGTCTATAAAGACTATAAAGCCAGTCCGCTGTCTGCGGCGGCTATTTTTCAGTTGGTACTTTTTGCAATCACTATCGGTGCTCCTATTGCCTTAGTTGCCGTAAATCCAGGTAAGAAATCAAAGATCGAGAACTTTATAGAATTTGTTTAGTTTTTTTATTTAGTTTGGTTGGCTTACTCATTTCCCCTTTTTTTAATTTTATTAGATATTTGGCCGATGTATACCACTGTCTATGAGCAACCATTCGTGCGATACCAGCAAATGGTTATTGTCCACTTGGATCTCGGCGGCGGGTCGTCACTGGCTTGGAGCACCATTCCGCAGTACAATCGGCTTATGGGTCGCACTCTTCGATCGTCTAGGCTAAAGGTTTACATACTGTACTAAAAACACATGTCATCTGCGTTCTTAATTAGCTTCACTTTAATATTCTGTTTAACGGTGCGGAAATGGATGCTCTATTACAGACAAAAGAAATTGACATCAACGGCGACAAAATACCGGACGCATTTAGCATTACACTGGACGTCCCGCTGACGGCACAGGAGCAAGTCTTCGGCTTTACTTTCCTGGTTTTCTTTGATTTCATTCTTCAGGTAAATAGGCGAATCTAACCACTGTCGCTATATTGATTGTATGATTTTTGCGATCCTTTTTCTTTCAGAAACGAACGTTTTTTGAGATGTCGACCGTTGTTTCACTGCAGCATAGTGCTGCCTCTGCGGGAGCTGACTACTTTGCTGATGGAACATTGCGATTCGTTCAAAAAGACTCCTTGCGTCCAGGATTTTCTGATTACATAAACAAAGTACTAATTCTATATCTATTCTGTTTGTTTGTCTCTGTCTCTCTGTCTGTCTCTCTGTCTGTCTCTCTGCCTGCCCGCCTGTCTGTTTGTTTGTCTGTGTGTCTGCCTGCCTGCCTGCTTGTCTAATTGTCGATCTGTCTGTCTGCCTGCCTGCCTGTCGGTTTATCTGCCTGCATATTTATTGTTTGCTTGTATTGTTTTTCTGTCTTTCTGTCGCCCTGCTTGAAATTCACTTAGTCAAAACATGTTTGCAGGATCCGCTGGTTAATATTTCGTCGGCCGATATAAGTGATTACAATGTTGCTAGCATTGTTCGCAGGGTTGCGACCCGAAATGGTATGTTAATTGAATTATGGCACATTTATTTGTTTTACTATAGTTTTCTTCTGATAACAGCTAGTACGGTACTGGACGTTTCGATGCCAATTTGGACTACGACTCCTGTACCGACACAACCCTTCCACATCGAAGCCAATATCCATTTCCCCGTACAGTCCATTTGGATGCAAACAACGGTTCTTCACAGGTTGACAACGGCTGGAGCGGCGTTTACGTTCTGGCTCTTGCCCTTCTGGCTGTTTTGTTGGTACCTTCGTCGAATGGTTTTCTCCAGCGGTGCACTGTTCCTTGTCCAAGACAGCAGCAAGTACTCAATGAAGAGCTATTTTACCGCAAATTCCGGAAAGGAATAACCGGAATAACTGTTGAAATAATAACATCGAGATATTCAAGAATTAAAATAAATTTCCTTCGTGGATGTTGAGACATTTATGTTTAGCATGAAAACAAGAGAAGGCCGATTGGATGTAGATGGACAAATGATTGGACGGAGACTAAGAGGCCAGGACATGATAAGGGAATGTAGGCAGTAGATGAAGAGCTATCAGACACAAACGGATATATGGAAATATGCATAAGCAGAGAGACAAGACACGGAAACACGGAGACACGGATACACGAAGTGTTTGATAAAAAGAAACGGGAGAGCGCTGACGGAGCATCTTAAAGCAAAGATATCTGCAGACACGGAGCGAAAGAAACTTATTCGAAAAGATGGAAATTCGAGGTAATCGATACCTTCTTGACACTATAGTACACGTGAGAGACAAGGAGACGACGATGTCGACTGATGGAGAAAGGGGACAAGGAATAATGCGGACTTGGAAAGTTAAAGTGGCGGAGAGAAGATGGCATAGCACGACTGACAAGGAACCATTTACCAGTGTAACCCTCCGATCGCCACCAAACTTTTTTCTTGAATTCCATGTTCCCTAATATGATTTTAAAAAATATGACTTGCGGCAAAGAGTTCCCCGTTCAACGGGGAGAAAGTCCGGAAGATCTTAATTGGTGCATGTTCATTGCAATAGCCATGAACGCTTGATGCGCTTGAACGTGTGTAAGCGCTCTTACTTTGGATGTTATCTGCGAGCTCCCTTTCGTGATCGTTGATATCGCTTTTTTTCCATCCGATATAAGCCTCCAGAAGTAGCATCAAAACGTTAGGTAGCATTCAACAATGACGTCAGCGCCATGTAGGGTAGGGGGTTGTACTTTGATGACGAGCTCTGACGCTAAGGGGGTAGGGGTCTAGCCGTGGCTGACGTTAGCATATATCGTTTCAATTATTCGCCAATTTCCAGCCTCTGCTGAAGTTTTTATCCTTTTTGAGCTTTTTGTGTTGTTCTCCATCAATTCAATAGAAAAAATCTCGACGGAAACGATGGCGCTTAAACGGGTAGGATAGAAATGCAGTGTTGAGTTTATGGCAAAGTTGTCTAACGCGACTTATAATTATTATATAATACTTATTTACGAACGAAATTTATATACGAACGCCAATAATTATTTTCCGTAGACAGAAAGGAACCTTCTCTCTACGATGAATTTATCAAATCGTATTGCGACTTTCGCCCGGATTTGATGAAAGTCCAGCATGAAAAGGTTTTAACAGATGGAGGGGGTCGGCTCGAGCTGACGTCATTGTTGAATGTTTCCTTAGAAGGATTAATTTTCACCATATTGTCGAGAAAAAAAAATACTTTGAATTATTGCATCGAAATAATGAAATTAAAATTGAAAATAATAACCAATCACGGAGATTATATGGTTTATTCCCACAAACCGACAAAAAATTAAGAAATTAGTAAATTTGTTCATTTTATATTCTCATTAAAAAGAAAACGTTTCACTGTCCGGGTTTCTGAGGAAAAGAACCGAGAAGAGCCACAATAAATCATTCAATCAAGCGTTCATGATTATTGCAATGAACGTGCGCCAATTGAGATCTTCCGGACTATCTCCCGTTGAACGGGGAACTCTTTGCCGCGAGTCATATTTTTTAAAATCATGTTAGGGGACATGGTATTCAAAAAAAAAGTTTGGTGGCGATCGGAGGGTTACACTGGTAAATGGTTTCTTGTGAGTGTCGAGCAGCCTGGGCAGTGGAGCGGACACTCACGTTGAACCAGTTGAAACCGTTCGGGAACCTTCCGCAGTGAAGGTCTCGTTGGCTGAAGAAGGTCTGGGTCGATTCGCGGATTGCATTGCTGTTGGAAGCGAGTCATGGACACTTGCCCTAAAACATTTTACGCCATGTTCCGTTTTGTTGACATGAACCTCAACCGAAGCATGTTTCGCAGATTTTGAAACTTGATTCTGCAAGAAAAAAGGCGGTGGTCGTGTTTGTAAGTGATTCACCGCGTATTTCCCATCCACAGGTGTGAACTGCAATCGCTCATTCTCCAGGTTGAAAAGGAAATCCGGTCGGACATGTTCAATGGGATGAGCTGAGTCCGGCACCCGCATTCCTTTACAGCGTTCCGGCTCCATCTTTTCAGCAGAAAATTTAGGACTCAGTCGGCTTGACGCTCACTTGGTGGCTCTACAGCAGTCAATGCAATCTATCTACTACTCAAGAAAATGCAAGGTAGGAATAGGCTGTAGTCAGGTGAAAGTTGAAACTCACTGCTGCGCGTTAACTGCGGCTGCGAGAACTTTTCTGCGAGTTTTAGTATTGCAGCTGTTGGTCGTGGTACCTCTGCTAGTATACCATTGCGGCCTTAGCGAAAATAAACGCCCTTTGGTGCACATCAGGGTCCGGTTCGACGGAGCACCATTAAATGACCTAATTGCACGGTGAACTATTAGCTAACGGTGAACCCCGACGTACAATGTATATCTTTTTTCTGTTCGACAATTCTTTTGTGCTGCATGCAGACGTGGCCGAAACTGATAATTCGCGGACCGAGAGCATGCACTTCTTACGTCATTCGGTTTTTAGCTATGCCCATGAACACCTACAGTCGAACAAATATTCTGCCGGTCACATTCAACTTCAAATGAAATTTCGCATGAATTTTTATTGGATGCAAACTATGGAAAACGAATAATTTGACATAGATTAAACTGAAGATTTGGCAAAACTTCTTCCTGGCCCATGCACCCACACACACGTACCCCTGCAGATTCGGAGTGCACAGCACATGCATACCGGTAAATGGGTGTCTTCTGAATCAATTTATAATTCCGATTTTTTTATTCATTTGTTGCAAAAAAGACCCCATTACCGCCGGTACCAAAGAGAGCAGGGAAAGTATTTATTTGTTATACCCTTCAGTTGGTCTACTGTAAACGCCGTCATAGAGGGTGGGCTGAATTATGAGCATTATGTACGTTCGGCCGGCCAAAGCTGAGCGGGTGTGTTAAATTTAAAATTAAAATGTGTGTTTGGCCCCAACCCCTTTGCAGTCCGCCTCTTCACGGACGTCTTGGTATTACATGGGCTCAACCGTTTCCATGATCGGCATTCAGGGCAAAATAAAATTGAAGGTGACGATCTGGACGGGCGTAATGTTCGGCGGACATGTCATAAATTTAGAGTTGAACATTATATATTTACCGCGATGCGCACACATAAGAAGAACGTAAAACTTGTATATTGCATGTATTGCACTTATGCGCCGGCAGTGTGTTGAGAACGACCAATCCCTTATTAAGTTTTATCATAATTTCTCACGCTCATCAAATCAGAAATTTATGATCATACATATAAAGGGACCTTTGTTTAAACGGTGGCTTGACTTGCTTTGATGTATATCTAAGTTCAAGGCCGACAACGAATCCGCATGCTATCCGCTGTATGTAAAAACCTTGGAATCGTGCAGATATCCTGAAAAGACCACACATACTGAATTACGTATGCAGGGATCTGCGACATGGAGTTCCTTTTTCGTACTGTTTTATACATTGTTTCATTTTCGAGCTTGATTCAGTCGCAGCAACAGTCACAATCGACTTGTAGCTACAGTAATGATCAAAAGGGGCGAAAACAGGTACTATGCGAACAATCCAGAATCGACCTCGGGGTTTCCTTCAGCTTCAACCCAAACAGCTTCGATCTGGACACTAAGGTCCTCATCGTCACCGGCTCCCCGTCAAAGCCCAACCAATTCAATCAGACGTCAAATTTTAACTCGACAATTTTCGAGGAGATCCATATCTGTTACGCACCTCAGTGGGAGTTAATTGGGGATGATACGTTTCGGTTGGTATCGGAAACGTTGCTTGTGCTAAATTTGACACACAACGGATTACGTAGCGTGAATGCAGAAACCTTCCGAAATCTGTCACGTTTGACGCATCTTCACTTGGATAATAATCGCATTGGCTTTCTGCCCTCTTTCGTGTTTGGGTATCTTACTGCCTTACGCGTGCTGACCCTGACAAAAAATCTTATAAATAACGTGGAGCCACGCATGGGATATCAACTGGGAAACTTGGAGGTAAGGATAGCAAAACTAAACTAAACTAAAAAATAAAGTAAAACTAAACGAACTTTTAGTTCTTAGTATTTTAGTTGTTTCTTTAAATTCGGCAGATAACAAAATAATTAACACTTTTTGTAACTAAGGATTTATCGTAACTGATCACGGGAAAAAACCTTAAAATTGAAAATAATCAGCTATTCTAATTAAAATCGAACACAAATTTTACTCACGAAGTGATGGACTAATTTGAAAAGTTTTAGTTGACTGAAAATATTTTACTCGATTACTTTTTGTTTGTCATTCGTACTTGTCAGTAATAACGAAACAATACTGTATAATCTGGGTGAAAACACGGGAACATGTTCGGTTTGATTGATGGATTACAGGCGAAATGCTGCGGCAGAATTTACCGCACCGGTGGACAAAATAATCGATCGTTCGATTGGTCAACAATTGCTCCCGTGTTTTCATCCAGATTATATAGTACATTCTACGTGCGAGTTAGTCTGATCAAGTGATTTTCCAGGTTCTCGACATGAGCAGCAACCCAATCGGGAGTGAAATCTTAGGTGGCGTCGAACCCACCATTTCACAATCATTCCTAACCTTATTCGAAGATTGGCCCAGTCTTCGAATTTTACGTCAGTCACGTGTCTGTCTACTCTCACTATTTATAGCTCTGTACTTTCAATTTGCATTCGTTTTTTTTCGAAAACTTTGTTTGGTTTTTCTTTCACAGGCCTTTCGGACACCGGACTGAAGTCTCTTCCCTGAGCAGTAATTCAATTTAGAAGTCCCTTGCTCCGTGAACTGGATTTCTCCGGAAACCAGCTGGAAAACATCGGCAATGATCAGTTTTCCCTTCTTTGTAATATATCAATCATCCGGATTGGTAATAATCCCATTCGAGCTATCGCCCCTACCGCATTCGCTGGCCTCTACAAACTTGTGAAGCTGGATCTTACTGGTAGAAGGGCGCTAAATATCCTGCAAAATTGGGACTACAAGGCTTCTTTTCGTGATCGAATGCCGCTTCCGAAGTATTTTTTTGGACGTCATATTCGATCGCAGTCGGGCTCTGCCGGAGGCTACGGTTGATAAACTAGTCGCCAGTCGTCCGGTACAATTACTTGTGACGTAAACTTCGAAGAAAGCATGATGTACGATTTTTTTAATCCATCAGTTTTTAGAAAGCCAAAATCATTCGACGAGCGATGAAGCATGCAAATTCAGGCATCGCTTTGGAAAAAATCATAAAAGAACATCTCCGGTCCACGTCTATACATCATCTACCGTAATTATCCTCTCCCCCTCCCTGCCTCCCTCCCTCCCCCCTCGAGAAAAGACGTTAAAACTAAATAGGATGGCTCTTAAATAACTAATGTCAGTTATTTCATGACTAGAAGTACTATAATAATTCTGGCCAATATGTTAGTATTTATACTGGTGAAAGCTGACGCTGTTCAAGTTTAAAGGCCCGTTTATAGTCTGGAGAAAACGTCTCACGCGAAGTGTGCGTGAGGTCACGTTCGCGTGCGCATAGCTGTCTCGTGTGCCGAAGACCGTAAAACCCACAGGTCAGCAACAGGAGCACGTCATACCCTTTCACACACTTCTGAGATTGAAGCATCCGTCCGGAAACAGCTTTTCGTGATGGGTATGTATGGGATAGTTCGCTACTGTTGCATTGAACAGCCCTACAGAATAATCAGCAGGAGTTTTAATACAGTGTATCTAAATAAAGAATAAAAGCAGTCTAGCTGCACGCACGAATGTACGTACAATTTCATGTTTTACAAATATCGTCGGAAAACAAACGGAATATAATGATGGGTGGGAGGGCATAACCCAGGATCTCTTCGACCAGATGTACGACCACGAGGACCTTTCCGACGCCGAGCTGCAGCAAGTTTTGCGTGGCGACAACTAATCTGCCGAACTTGAACAGGACAAAGAGACGCATTCGCTCAGTGAGAAGCAGATGAAATGTGCTGTCAGCGGTGCAGCTGCGAAGAAGATCAGTTTATTGGAAAAGCCGGACCGAACAAGTAACTTCGTGCCCGAGGACGCCGCCGACGTAAGCTTGGGGATGATCCACTTCAATCATGGTTTGGTTTGGCCAGAAAAACCGAGATTCGTAGCAAGTTCACCAATCAAGGCTTATCTGCTTGCTCGGATGGTGTCTTAAGAAAAATTGCTGAAGAAGAGTGGCCGGTCAGATCGGACTCCGCCAAAAAGGTATTCAACATGATCTTACAAATCCCTCCCCAACGCAACTCTTTCACTATTCTCGACCCTTATAAATATTTCCGTTTTTCAGGCATTGGTGTCACAAGTACTTGGACTTATGGAATCATCTACTGAAAGCCACGGAAATGCACTGGACGGGGTCATTGGTGGTCAAGGAAGTAATTCCTGCCTGCTTTTTGCATTTCACGTCTCATGTCAATTGTGCTGACGAATATAATCTGCCCTTTCCTTCGGGGAGCTGGGACTTACCAAGCTTCACGGAAAATGAGAACACCGAAGACCTCCAGATTACTGTTTCGCCGGAGAATTATCAAATAATCGATCAATCAGTGCAGATCAGCAGTAGGTATTTGTTAGGCTACCCAATTAACTAATCAACGAACGGGGCACCTTCTTATCCATCCGCACACGCTCGTACAATTCTCTCCTCTCTCGACTGGTCATCATGGGTTGCCTGACGCGTCATAGATATGTCGTACTATTTCAACTTCGATTAGAATGGTGCTCCCCTCTTTCCTCAACACTCCAAACAGAGATTACACAACTCTTCTCGACCGCTAAATCAACTAGTAACGTTACTCAGCAAACTTGACTGACAAGCTGTCCGATCTTTTGAACCGTCAAGGCCTCTGTCTAACCATTACTTTGTTTGATCGTTCCACACTACAATTGCTACAACTACTCCAGGGTCAGTCAAAATTGACCCCTCTCGCCCGCTTGGCCGGTTCGAATTAGCTTTAGTTAAATCTAACGTCAGGTCTATCTAAGTGTAAGTCTAAAGTTTAAGTTAAACCCAAACTCTAATCTAGTTTAATCTTAATGTTGACGTTCAGGTTTTATGAAGTTTAATACCAAAGTTAAGCTCACACCATTTCTATTTTCACGATGGCACTTGGGATTTAGCTTAAGCTTCATCATAATTTGAAGCTTTAATTAGCTTAAGTTTAACAGGTAAGTTAGATCGAAACCCTTGAAGGCGAAATTGTTTAGCAATAAAAATGGAACCGCTATTCACAACATCACGGTCCTCCATCCATTTGATATCAAAGTAAGTTATTTGATACGATTACGGTTTAATGAACACG
>LRSR01009556.1:0-23630 GCA_001579985.1 Hypsibius dujardini | reverse complement strand
TTCGCGTCAGCCGGGAATATCGTCAAGTATTTTGGCTCGACGTTCAGCACAATCCGTCTACAAGTGCCCAATGGCGCCCAGTGCATCTGCGCATTCGGAAGTGATCCCAACA
Organism: Hypsibius dujardini; assembly: GCA_001579985.1. NCBI lineage: Eukaryota > Metazoa > Tardigrada > Eutardigrada > Parachela > Hypsibiidae > Hypsibius > Hypsibius dujardini. The sequence goes on along the minus strand of LRSR01009556.1, from coordinate 23,518 downwards.
CCGTGATGGGTATGTTGATACTTTCATCCAAGTATCACTTGTTCACTCACCCAAATAATGTACGATGTTGGCTGGGTTTCCTTGTGCAGCGATCTGTGCGGACGGGAGTTACTACAAATACGTCTTTGACAGCGACGGCAAATGTAGCCGCGATATTTTCAGCCAATTTCTCGATATGACGGATGAGAAATAGCAATCTTCCCCGCCACGTTTTCTTGTGTGCCTATTCCGATGTTTCGAGTTTGTTTCATTTTGGTCAGATCGTCTTATTTTGATTGCTCTTTTAAGTAAGTAATTGATGATCGTCTAGGAAGGAATGCCGTTTTTTGAGTATATGTATTAAGCCGCTTACTGCACTGTCCGTCAATGGGACAACAATACTCTACTAGCTGCAACTGCAATTTGCAATTTCCACTGACCAATTGCCCTTACGAGTGTGTACATATGGTGTGTGTACGTATGGTGATATGGTACTGCCACTCCATCCATTAAACTACTTGTAATCGTCATTCCCCCATACCAATGCAGATGCACTTTCAAATGGCATTGTGGGCTAAACAATGACAAGGGGAAAGAAGGTTGACCTTCCAACCAAGCTCATGCTGTAATATAAGAGATGTTTTCTCAAAACGAATGAATTTCATGTGAATTACTTTATCATCTCTAATGGGTCGTCAATCTAGAATATTCATATTGAAATTCTCTTAAAAAGTTCATTCTCAATTATGCAAAAATAAATGAGTGAATTGGCTTTGAGGTTGCTTCATTTTGCGACCTACGAATTTTCTAAATGCTTCTTCCATGACTCGCGTCTTTAGCCAACGCGTAATGAGCAGCTGGGGTAGTTGTTTCAGGAATCTACTTTTGCTACATAATTTCTTGATAATAAACTCTATTTTTTCCAACATCAGGTAAAAACAACTGATATTGCTGATAGAAAAATTATGAAGACGTCTTTCCTGATAAAAATAGCAGCAATATCAGTACTAAAACAGCCCTGCTGGCTGCGGATGATTGCAAAATAATCTTTTCAGTGTTGCAAACTTGCAACTCTTCCAATCCGCATGATTGGATCCCGCATTTCAAAAGAAATTCAGAATTATGCCAAATTTCACTAAATCTGCAAAATCTGCAAAATCATACTAATTTTAATGGTGTAGTTAGTATGATCAATAAAACTGTCCAGCAAACGAACTTGGACCAACGACTGCCCTAATTGTATCCTTGGGGCTTAGTTCGACGCTCCGTTAGTACCAATTAGCCACCATGTTAGCATTCTCTGATTTTAAAGCGAACCCTTCGTGAACTTTAACCGGATCGACGACATAGACCAAGGTGAAGTTGCCTTCGTAACGAAGATTGGCCTCTTGAACAGCAACCTCGCACAATAATCCAGTAAGCCCAATGAGATGTCCGCAGTGAGATTGATGTAGCCTGGACAGGCAATTTCCATCTGAATTGGCTCCTTGGGTACTCGACAGGCACAATCAATTTGATGAGGTAGACAATTTGATCAAGAATATCAACTGTCCAAACAACCGAACTTCCGTGAATCATGTTGAAATTCTCTGTCAGACTATTTTTTATTAAGTTACGACGTTGAGCCATACGTAGTTAGTTACTAAGTGATCTTGATTGAAGAAGATGAGAGATTCACGATTCCTACAGACAAAAGAGTCCAATGATTCAAAGGAGCGGTAAGAAGCAGAGAACGTTGCTTGATGTTTGCTTCCTGAGTTGCTGAATTTCGGTCCTTGCAGAGGGAGAGGAGGGGCCGACTGGATCTTGGAGCCTTCATCTGAAGTTGTCTGCGTTCATCACAAACACGATTTGCCAATTCAACCAGTGGACCATACAGCATGAGAAGATGGCACCATCAAAACTGCCTCTGATTATTCCTCCAAGGTCATTATTATGTTTAGGATAATTACAAGAATTACGTTTTTTAAGCGATAAATGATAAATATTTGAAATTACAGCATAGATTGGGATTGAGAAAGAGAATTTATTCATGCGGAAGGTCATGCGAGCAAATCGAAGGGATGTCATTATTAAAAGGCTGATCTTTGATTAGAGGACTAGCATATGCTTTTTATTCCACTCCTACAGCATACATGCATCACGATAGCGACTTTAAACGAAGCCGTGACATTCCATCCTCAAATAATCAAGAAAGGGTCAGACTATCAATCAGCCAGGGGAGCCGATCTTTCATATTCTGTAGGGAGCACACACCTCACCCAGTCACGTCGAAGAATATCAGGCGGAAATACAACGTTAACCCAGTGAACGTAAAAGCACAGCCCCAACTACGTCATAACAATTTCTGCAATATTTTCCGAGATAGCCGGGTCGCTCAAGTGAAAAAACGTAACTTGGGCCTGTCAAGTTTGTTTTTCGAATTGTGGTTGGTTGGTTGGTGGGTAGGTTGGTGATGAAGGAACAGGTTTTTAGACAGAAAAAACGCTCACCAAACTGTATTAATTAATAAATTGTGCATTTCAAGCAGGGCAAATTGAGCCTTCAGCCACGGAAAAGCTGAACAATATACGCATGTTCCGTCAGTCGTTCAGCATGAGCATGTCAAGATTTTCTATCATCAAATTGCCGATATAAGTGAGGAACTGGCCTCACTTGAGTTGCATCTATTTCCTGCTGAAATCATTAGTTTTGCGCTGAGAAAAAAACCAATAATGTCTTATGTTAACCGGCCACATTATAGGAGTGGTAGTGCCATCGTGTGGGTTTTCCGTCTTGTAACGATTTGTATACATTTACCGGGACTAAATACCGGGCATTCCCTTTCTAAGAGAGAGGAGGCTTTTCGCGTTCCAAGAGGTATTGTAACCTGTTATCACTGTCAAAACTACAGCTGGTATTATGACGTGAATAAGTATATTTATATTGCAGACTGGAGAAATCTGATTGACGCGGACGTTTACGATTATTCCAAAAAGAAGAAGGATTCTTCAATTGATGCTGACCGAATTGAGGGAGATATTCTAGGGGATTATGACCCGACCATGGGCGTAGCTTCCAACTTGGGAAAAAACGCAATTAATGACAATCAACTATGGTCCAACGGCACAGTGCCCTATACCATCAAGATTGAAGAATTCTGTAAGTTTATAAACATGTTCTTCACTGATACTATTCCTCATTTTTTAGCATTACTTTTACTCGTTTAAAGCGTCAACGGACATTTCACTCATCGAGAACGCCATCCGCGAAATGATGGCGAACACGTGTTTGAAATTCTTACCGCGAGCCAACGAAAAATCCTACATTACTTTTACCAGGGCAACTGACGGGTGAGAGACTGACAAATCCCTCCATTAAGAGGAAAGGGGAACATTTTTCTTATCGAAAGAACTTGATAATATGCCTCCGGCTTTGCATAATGATAGGCCCAGATGATCACACAAGCAGAAAGGGGAGTCAATTGTCTATTCATAGTGTGATCCGATCGGGATCAGGAACTGGAAAATGAAGACTAACAATTTTAAAATGATTGTTTTTAAATACTTCACTTTCTTAAATGTCTAATTGGCAAAAGTTAATAAAGTCCACGAGGCACAGAAAAGAGTTCAAATTCTGTCAAAATGTTGTATAGTTTCAAACATTTTGCAGATCGCGGCAAGGTCCTAAAAGCTTTTCTATTGCCTGCTCGCTAACCGTAACAGGCCACATAATGAATTCCTTTCTCTGAGTGTGTGATCATAAAGAGAAAGTCATGTCCGACACCTATTGAAATCCCCCTTAAAATTTGAGTCATTTGGATCTGCTCTTATTCACAACAGATGCTACACTTCCGTGGGTCAGATTAGCGGTCAGCAAAGGATTTACCTCCACTCGAGTTGTTTAACTTTGATTGGCGAGATACAGCACGAGATTATGCATGTTCTCGGATTCCAGCACGAGCAAAGCCGAGAGGATCGCGACAAGTATGTCCACGTTATCTTCGACAATATCCCGTCCGGTAGGTATATATTCCACAATCAACAGGCTTCTTTTTTCTTCACCGGTGACTTTTCCCCATTGCAGCTTTGCACAACCAGTTTGCCAAGTACAAGGGACGAACCTTTGGCCTCCCGTATGACTACAACAGTATCATGCATTTCGCCCATAACACCTTCTCCATTGACCCGGATAACAAGCCGAGTATCCTCCCAATCCAGCAGGCACCTATCGGCAATCGCAAAAGGCTTAGCGTCCATGACATCGAACGCATCAATGCCCTTTATAAATGCCCGAAAAAGGAGGCGGATGATTCTCATCATGGAGGTCCGGTTACAAAGCGACTTCACACGCCCTCATCAGCATCCACGACAGATGACTTCCCCCAAATCACGACAAACACAAGGGAAATTCAGTCAACATCAACACAATCTCCAGTCGAAATGGGAGTGGAGTCCGAATCGGTTACAGAATCAAGTCCGCCACAGATGCAGAAGGGGAAGAGTTCTCTCAGTACGAAAATTTACATAGCGTTCTTGTTTCGGGCAGAACGAGTAAACTCATTTTCATTTTCCAGACAAAAAGGCGCGATGTCCGGCAAATGCAAACGGACTCGCTATCAGTAGCTGCAATTCCAACGGAGAGTGTGAATCATGGGGAGAGGGGACTTTGTGCTGCACATTCTGTCATGGCGGCGTCTGCAACAATTACTGTGCAGGATAAGCAGGTTCTGACGTGTAAGGTTCTTTAGTTTAGGCCGTTCGGTTTTGTCTATTTGGTTCATTGTATAACTTCCATATATGTACACGAGTTATTAGATAGGCTGAAGGAGTGTAAAGCCTTTACTTAAAGCCGTAAAGAAACGCCCTTTTATTGATTTCTTCCCAAGTTTTCTTCCTCCTTCTTTATTGGATCGGCACTAAAAGCCATATAAATACGGCAGAGGACGTGGAATGAGGATCATAAAAAAACATTCACTCCGTCTTGATCAATAAAACTCCAAACACTCTAGGATTGTTCCCTCTCGTTTTGCCTTACGTGTCCATAATCCTGAGTCGAACACACCCCTCCATGTAGGAAGTCCTACTGACGCCGGCTCTGGCGCTTGGATGTATGTATCCGTTGTTGGTGTCGCCACTTGGTAGAGTAGCGGTTGTCTAGCTCGAGATAGTATAACTCTGACCCTGCTCGAGTGTTCGGTTTTCGGTTCGAGTGCCCGAAACAATTTTCGCACAATCATTATTCTGTGTGGCACTAGGCGGAAGAATGTGAGTGCGCGCAGCGAGAAAATAATCAGTCGACATGGTAATAAACGTCTCATAGTGTGTCTCGTTCTCTCTCGTTTCTTCCGTTCAATCAAACTGATTGAGCCCAGTACCGTGTGTGTGTTCATCAGGGACCTATCCACGTCGCCATTCATAGTCTTCCCGAGGATCTCTGGATTTTGTCAAGGACTGCTCGTGGATCATCACCCCTGAAGAGGATCTTGCCTAGCGAATTTGAGGCTGCCACCGTCATCTACGCTTAAGAGAGTTAAGTCCTTCTGCTTATGACACTGACCGCTGGTTAGACCGTGGGACTACCGGTGTGGTCGACGTGCGTCAGAATCTTTGTGCTGATCTCTGTATCAAATTTCATGAGATCAAAATGAAGATCTTCGTTTGGTACGATCCCCGCAGACATTCCGAATGAAGCTCCGGTAACAAGGGACCGCTTGAAGAGGTCGTTTAAACTTGAGCAGCTTCCCTTCGAGAATCCACCACGGGAGATGAAGACGATATTGCTTACGAGTTGACCTGACATTTAAAATAATTCATGTCCAATTGCTAGCATCAGCTACAAGCTCCTAGCTATGTCGCACTATCACCTCACCTTCCAATAAAAAATTCACGGGAAATAACACCACCAGAGCAGTAGTAAAGACTGAAAGTATAAAAATTAAATGGAATAAACACATAAAATATACCGTCAAGTATATTGTTAACATACATAGAAAATGAACTTGATCCGTAATTGGAAGGCGGCATTATCGGCAGACGCGACGAGTCTTTCCACGTTTGTCAGACGTTTCGTCCCATCGTCAGAACTGATAAGATTATTGCGCGCTGACAATATTAATGATCTCTGCACTGAGGAAGTTGGAGACCGGATCGGATCCGTTATTGTGGACAAGGAGGTGAAGTAAGATCCAGTCAAAGGTGCGAACAGTATCCATCATGGCCACAGCGGGATGACGCGTGCCAGTCAGCGACAGCTCAATCATCAGGAGTGAGGGTAGCTTGTAATCGGGTTTAGCGCCTCCGCTTCTGTAATAAACACGGCGGCTACAAGAATATCTTGCGATTAATAAATTTACGCTTTTTGCAATTGCTGGTCGACCGGAAGTTAAGATAAGAATAAGGCGAAAAAAACTGACGTGATGAATGCTAGGATGTTCCAATTGGCCATCAGCTGCTGAACAGCAGTTCCATCGATTGAGCCTATGAAAAAAGACCTGTCGAGCTCAGTTAATGAAGAATCAATGCCTAATGGAGCCTAATAAACTCCGGCTATTTTACCTCTTCCTGTATACATCGCAAGGGGTCCAAATTGCGCACCTGCTATATTGCTCTTTCCATATTGTCCGTGAGTTCGTCCGTCTGTACGGACTTTGTGTGTCCGTTGTCGGGCAGATGGTCGAACAACAGACAACGGCTAAACGGACAGACAACGAACGGACGGACAGACGACGGACGGACGGACGGACAAACGGGCGACGGATGGATAGACAATGAACGGACAGAACGAACGGACAGACGGACAGCATGAAAGGGGTAAAATAGCCAGGGTGCTATTGGGCTCGACACACCACAAAGGAGGGGGGGGGGATAAAATACCATACCATATATGAAGCCATTACTGTTCGACTGAGTGTGCAAAGAGAAAGTATAGATGAGACGTACCTGGGCAAATAATAGCCCTAATTGAGATTGGAATTAGTTTGACGCTCCGGTACCACTTGGTTATCATATTAGCAGTCTCCGATTTTAATGCAAAGCTTTCGCGAACTGGATCGATGACATAAACCAGCGTGCAATTGAAAATGCCTTCGTAACGAAGGCTGGCCACTTAGATAGCAACCTCAAACGATGGTCCATGGTAGCCCATTGAGATATCTGCAACCAGATTGACATATCCTGGACAGGCAATTTCCACATGGACTGTCTGCGTAGCCGGACCGTATGGTAATATTAAAGAACTACGCAATTTTTATCGCAAGAATAAACTGTAGAGCTGAGGAAGAACCTGCTGCCATAATGTTCAGATCTGCGGGCAAAATATTCCAGCGTTGATGGTTGAAAAAACTGTTTACTTATATTTACACACTGAAAATCTAGTCAGCCAAACGCGTCCGAGGAAAATGAAGCCGATGGGAAATAGTACATCAATCAATCGGTTAATGCGGTCTTCAGGGTAATGTCTCAATTTTTTCAAGCCAGGACTACCGGAAAAATCGAGCTTCACTATGTATAACCGGGTCATAGTCAGATGAGATCATGCAATGTAATTACACACTGAATATTGTAAACGTTATTTCAATTGATGCAATCGCTGAATATGTGATCTTCTTCTGCCGGGTTATATGGTTCTACTTACAGATCACAAATGCTGACAGGCTCAGACGGAGCAATTATAAGTGCGGGACGACTAGACTCGGTCATGTCTGTAAAAAAGAGAGAAGGAATAATCTCAACAAATTCACAAATTCACAAATGTAAGCTCTCTTTCTCTCCGACGCATGGAAAGGTAGAGATGCTGTCCTGATCAATCCACCCGTCTAAACCCCGCTAGCTAGCTGGTCAAAACGAATAACCTGTCGATCCACTTTTTCATTATCTCAAACTGGTTGTCAATTGGGCTGCGTTTAGAAAAATTCCACCAAAACATTATTAAAAACAGAGCAAAAGCGACGTTGCAAATTATTTTTGAGTTCGCATCATTTGACTACCTGATAGCTCCGTAATGATTCCTCCAATCACAACGCTAAAAGTACGTGAGATGCAAAATTATGACTGGTGCGACTCTTTTTTCAATGTTAAATTCTTTCAGCCAAAATCAGCAGATGAACTTTTTAGTGAACAAATTCTGGAAAGATACGCAATGATTGGAAGGGGCACTGATTTGGATAAAATCCATAATTTTCACCAGGCTTTGCTAGAAGTAATAACAAGGCAGAGTTCCTGCATGTAGGACGCTGTCTTTTTTATTGCCATGTATCTGGGAAGGCAGAAGCGAGAGCTCGTCTCGGGCCTTTACAACTCGGAAACAGGGCCCTACATGCTGAGGCCCTCAGCATGTAGCATGAATAGATGAGAACAGGATAGAACAGGCTGAGGGCCCTATTCTCTATCCCCCCTGAGGGGGGAGGGAGAATAGATGGGCATGATGCAATTTTTCAAGATGGAATTCAACATTTGACCTATGACTCCCGATCCTCTCGAAACTTATGGGGGACTAGGCCACAAGTCCTCCTACCTCCCCCCTTCCCCTTCTCCCTTTTGTCTCATGTTGCTTTTACGGGTGCTAACAAATGTCCCTGTATGTCATCCTAACAGGTTTAATAATTTTGGAAAGCCCAATTGTTCTTCAATCTGTACGTGTAAAAAGACCAACAATTGGACATTGGTCGAATAAATAGTGTGGCCATGACCACGGGTGTCAAGATAAAAGTGTGCATTTTGGTTTTTCACTCCGCACTCGCTCGGGCAATGTCCATTATTTAGGGTCTAAACTTTTTTGTCTCACAGACAACCACAGCAGACAATCCACATTATATTGAGTTAGAGCATATTGGTCAACAATGGAAAATAGAAAAGAGAAGGCGATAAAAAAGGGGGCAAGGGGAGAGGGACTTGTAGCCTAAGCCCCCGGATTAGGGGAGGGAGGTTGATTTCCAAAGACACAATCTCAACATACTTGCAAACAAAATTAGTTTTTCAATCAATTCTGAAGTTTGTTGGGGTCTAATATAAGGTCGCAGTTAATGAGTGAAAATAGCAGGTTTAAAAAGTACAAGAATGGCTTTAATATAAGTTCTGAAAACGGGTGAGATGCTCTTGTTGAGCACAAAAGTAAAATAATGTCAAGTATGATATTGAAGCGTTTTCGTCGTTAAGTGGCAGGCAACTACGTGCCTCACTTGACCAACTGCGCGCAACAGATTGAACCCAGACACGTTTTACGCTTCCAAAAATATTTCTATTTGCGGCAAAAGCATAAAATGCTGTTTTGTAAATGATAAGAGGCAGACATTTTTTACAGTTACGACTAACACTTATATATGTTGGCCATATACACCGCGGTACTCGATCGATCGTCAATTGTCGTGAAAAAAAGGAAGATAGAATTCACCCTCTTATGCACACTAAATAGTGTGCATATTCAAAGCAGGACAATGCATAGTACAGTCTGTTGTCAAGGGTAGCCGTCCAATAGCTGCAATCGGCTAAGAGAACACCATGTTCTGCTGTTGCGGTCGATGACAAGGTCCATCATAGGTCTCAAGTGCTCCTCCCACTGTCCCCTTCCCATTTCCCATTCCCAGGCTGGACAAAAGAAACACTAATGAACCCTCGTGCCATGTATGCAGACAGTCCTTGAGTGTGCAAAGGACCGGTTCGATCGACATTTATTTGACCAACATTCGTCTCCGGCAACGCTCAACAAAAAAACGCAAATATCGAGACGGCGAAATGAGGCTCTTCTTCTTGTGCCCTGTACGGTTTATCGAACGATAATGATTGTGATTTCTTTTTTCTCCCCTTTTTTGGCAAGGTTATTCACGAAGAAAGTAATCGGGTCAGAACGCTGTTTTTTTTAATAACTCAACTTCTTTTTGTTGGTAATCCTTTTAATTTAATTTGAAGAACTTGAAAAACATAAGAGAAAAATGCGTATACGTTGCTCTCTGAAGCTGGTGTTTATCGTATGGCTTTGCTTGTCAATTTTGGTGTCGGGGAAAGGAGAAGTTGTATTCCGACCCCGTTTCACCACCGAAACTAGCACGACTACCACGATGTCTACTACCACGACAACGACAACTCCGACGACCTCAACGACGACTACATCTACGACAACATCCGGTGATGCCCTGGTGAGGAACTTGCTGAGATTGTCTGAGACTAGTCTGCCGTCAACTCTGAAGCCGTCTACGACTCTTCCGGCACTCAATTCCACAACACCGGCAGATTCAACGGTGTCAACCAGTGGAGATGGATTGGGTTAGTGCATGGCATGAATTTGTTATCATCCTCAACAAACTTCAATCTAAGAATTATATTTCCATTTTTTCTTTACTAAATAACAACCAATCTAAAGATTAGAAGAGTTGGATGTGTGCAATGATAAGACACACTTTACCATCATGAGCAGATTCAGATAGTAGTGTACACAGTAGTGTAGTGGGAGAACATTTTCAGGAACAGCTGTGTCGCAAAATCATCTAAAGTTAAAATCAGTTTGCTAAGTTGCATGAGTTCAGATTTCAATTCAGTTTAGCGTAAATTATGGTCAGTCATACGTGACTTCAGGACCAATTTAAATGATGGAGAATTAAATCAACACGTTTTTCGATCTTATCATTTGGTGGAGGTATTAAGAAACGGATAATATCCTTGCAGTCATATTTTAATTAAATGTTAAATTGTAATGTGTGTTTCAGATTTGCATGCGCCATCGCTGACTACAGTCAAGTTGCAAATGGCGAATAAATCAGTTTCACCATCCGCTTCTACAAAAGTCGTCCTGAATGCCTGTTTGTTGACTGAGCGGACTTCCTGGTATAACTATGATCGATCAGCTGCTGCAGTGGATATGGCCTTGGAATTTTCTAACGAGCAAATTTTGGCCCCTGTCGGAATGCATTTGGTCCTTACCTACTCTGACATCGGGACATCCTGTGCTGCCAAGAACAGCGCAGTAGCCTTTGCCATGGACCTCATCTACCGCGGAATCCATTGTGACGCATTCATTGGAGCAGGTACAGTACGTCATGCTGCAACATCCATGAATTAAGTCCAGCCTAATGCAATTATTTGCGATTATATCGGAAGATTGAAGAAATCTTGCTAATGTCTGGACTTGCCAAAGCTATTAAATCTGAAATGATTACCCAAGGGAACTGTAATATCCGTTCTCGTAAAAAAATTGCGGGGATGAACGGGGCTGTGTCATCTACACACAGGGGGGAGGGGAGTACTTGTTGGGTATACTTTTTGTGAAGTGCAATTTCCACAGCCGGGGCTTTGTGATCATAAAATCAGCGTTATTATACGCTTGTTTATTACTTCCGATTACGTGATTCGCTTGTTTACAAATACGTGATTTAGACTGGATACTACTACATACACTGTATCTTTTTGTAGACATCCTGAGCTAGACGGGGGAGGGGGAAGGGGGGGGGTAGCAGATTCCGCTCTTTGAAGGCGATTTTGAAGGTCTCTTTGAAGGTCATTTTACACTACTTCTAGATAAAATTGCTGGTACGAAATTTCTTGAAAAAAGTTTAATTTTCGGCTCCGTTATTTAGGACCAATCGCCAAAAAATTATCTACAGACACCAATCGATTTTAAGTTTTATTTTGGTTGACGACTTATTACAAAGCATTTATAAATATTACATTTTTAAAACGGCATTTTGACAGAATAGGTCAAACAAACTTGAATCTAACAATTCTTTTCCGATTTTGAGGTTCTGAAACAATAAAACTCAAAGTGAATCCTTTTTTAACTTTAGTTTTTTTAGTTGACTAACAAACTAAAAGTTTTAGTTACTAAACTTATTAGTTGACAAAACAATTATTAGTTTATCAGTTAATTAGTTGATTAAAAGTTTAAAAGTTTAAAGGTTCTAGTCTGATTAGTTGAGTAAAAGTTTATTATTTTATTAGGTTATTAGTATATTATTTGATTAGTTAACTAAGCGTTTTAATAACTAAACTAATTAGTTGACTAATATTAGTTTTTGTCATCTCTAATTTATTGTCATGTTCCACTGATAATTCAACATGCTTTGCGATTTGGCGTGTTAGGTTGTGCTTATGATTTCCAAACCCTCTACGACGTCGCTGACTTCTTAGCCATCCCGTTCATCGGCATACCAGCTGCTGGAGTTGGTGCTGACGCTGACTTTACCCTCTACAAGAACATGGTACGCCTCTCTGTGGTCCATCTCAACACCGTCAAAGTCATCCTGAATTTCCTCAAACGGTACAAATACTGGTCGCCGACCGTCATCCAAGACCTGGACATTTCGTTGAATCAGCAGATGAGTGTCATCCTGAAGGTCGCCACCATGAACACCAATCGCACACTAGCAGAGCAGACAAACTTCAACGAAATCTCCTCGAAAAAATTGACCTACGATCAAATTACCACATCCCTCAAGGATGGAATGGCTGGCTCTCGTGGTGAGTTGTTAAGTTATAGAAATAACAAATTACCACCACATGTGTGATGGACCGGTTCATGGTTGTTTGTGTGGTTCTGGATACGTTAGTCGTACCTTGACGTTTTTGTTTTAAATTATACGAAAGGTTGTTTGTGAATATTAAACTTTGACGCATAATTACAGCTTTCGTCTTGATCACCAACGCCTCCATCACGCGCCAAATTATGGTACGTGGTACACATGAACATTTAACGGTTCTTATTTTTAATGAAGGCCGTGGAATTAGCTCCCATGGTAGTTTACGTAAATTCATTACATGAAACAGATTTTGGCGGAGCGAAGGCAAACAGAAACAGACCGATCTTTTGCAATAGAATAATAAGCACACACAAAATTCATGAAATTTCCAGAAACAGTAGTAAATGGAATTAAATTTTGGATGTGAAGAAAAATATTTTTAAAGGACAAATGTAAACAGATGTGCCTCGCTTGTGCTCTTCTGATCATTGCCACAAATCTTTGTTTATGATTTTACATCATCGCATTCAAGACGAAAAACTACTGTGATATAAAAAACAAATTGCCATCATGGCTTGGGCGCACTTTGCTGCTTTTATAGCTGATGACTCATGATTGAGTTTGAGTGTTTCCTTGATAAACCTTAAATTCGTTTTTCATTTTTAAAATACCCGTGTAGTGGTTTGAATTATTGCCGTCCATATTTAGCAGCAACAAGTCGCTGCTCTTTAATAATATCCTCCAACTGCAACGCATTGAAGCGATTGTAGAAAACATAATTCTAAAATAACATGTACTGGTCAGTCGAAAACGTTGATGATCCTTTGTTTGGTCAAGAAGCCTCATACAGTAATGACAACCGGGTGTGATAAAGGCACAAAAGTAATTTGAAAATACAGCCACAGACAAAGAACCACGGTGTCGTTATGTTTTCATGCTGTCTGTTCTAGTTGGTGGCCAGGGATTTGGGCCTCATTGGAGGAGATTACGTAAGTGTGGCTTGCTGATAAAAGTGTTCAATTGGGCGCTGACCAGTTGTATTTTCTGAAGGTATTCATAGCCATCGAGCTCTTTCCCAGCAGCAGCTGGGGCACCTTCACCTGGCAGATGAACGACCAATTTGATGAGGTGAAGTTTCGTAAAACTTACATTTGATTACAACTTCCTGCAAGTCTCTTTTGTACAGGCTGCTAGAGAAGCGTATAAAGTATTGCTGTTAGTGTCGTTAACACCGAGCGTCAACGTGGCCTTTGACGTTTTCGAAAAGGAAGTCAAAGAAGCTGCCGCCGTTCGATCAACAAATCGGTATCAGTATGCTCCAGGCGACGGGGTACGTCACACAATTTAACTGCAAAACAAAACCGAATGTTTGAATTTATTAACCGATACTTTTGCATTTCAACAAAATGATCAAACACGCACATATTTTAATTCAAACTCGAATTTTATGATAAAGTAAAAATTTATTAATAAATATTTGAATTTTTTAATTAGTAAGAACACAAAAGTAATCAATAAAAATATTAATGAATAGTGGATTAATAAATCTAATACAAGCAGCTGCCATGACTATAGATCTCACAGTTCTTTTCGTAAAAAAAAATAAATGTAATTAATTTGGTTATTTTGCAGGTTGATTTAGTGACGGCTCACTTTTACGACGCGATCGTGTTTTACGCGTCCATCATGCGTGACATGTTTATAAACGGGACCGACATCTTTCCCATAGAAAACTTTATCACGTGGTACTCAAACTACACTTTTGACAGCCCCATTCAAGGCGCTGTGCGATTGGATGTCAACGGCGATCGGATATCCTCATACGTCATAAGGACCTACAATGAACGGAGCGGCGTTTTTGAGGTAAGACAAACATCCTCAGAATACAGAAGAAACATGGTCTTAGTAGCCACCACTTAGTGGCTACCACATTATGACCACCGCTGTTCACTGAGAACTAAACAAGCATGTCGCAATCGTTGTTGGAAGGAAATACGTCAAAGTGGTCTACGAATGTTCTTCAGGTTTTTTTTCACAATAAAAGGAATGTTGAAACTCAACCCCATTTCAGCTGTATTTTGAAAAACGAAAACGCGATTCATATCCAAAAATGTTTGACAAAGCTGCGCGGGTTCTGCGGTTTTTGAAATTGAAATGTTTCGAAAATTTAGAATGCTAACAAACCTTCAAAATTCCAGTGATTGTTCCCTGTGTATGTGATCTAACACGTCGCTGAGTTGTGTTCTTGCTAATTTAGCCGGCATTCTCAGCATCGCCGGTGAGTCCGGTGATTATCAAACTCGGGGTGTTCGTCTGGCCCGGTGGAAACACCCTTCCACCCAACGAACCTCGCTGTGGATACAACGGAAAGAATCCTATTTGCGCACCGAGTACGCAAAGATTTTACTTTTCTGCGTAATTATTACCACCATTAAACTTGAAAATAACGCCCAACACTTCCTTGTTGCAGAACCGTTATCTGGTGGTAGTGCAGCAGCTGCAGCTCTAATCCCTACCCTATTACTTCTAGCCGGCATAATAGTCGGTTACATCTTTATCAGCAGGTACATACGCTAGCCATCCAATACTGACTTGAGAAGATTTCCACAGAGCAAAATCAGAATTGAATCTCACTATTTTTTGGAGATGGTCCCCTATTTATGATGAACACAATTTTTTATTTCCCCTTTGTGGTACTAGAGAATTTTCTGGCGGAATTTGAAAGTTTCTTATTACAGTACAAAATTTCTACGGCAAATCTTTAGATTGATTAATCGATTGGCCCAGCAATCATTCAGTGCATTTAATTGATTGAGTGTGCTGATGTAACGGTAAGATTGATCGACAGATTTATTGTCAAGGAGAAATTTTATTGGCGACTCGACGTCAGCGAATATATAAAATCTACAAAAAATCACTAGTCGATAAGATGGAGAACAGAAACAATTCCGAAGCAGCATCACAGGCCAACCCTGAACCGTGAAGCTGACCGTGAAGCTGACTTTTTCCTCCTGAAACTCTTCCGCATCTGATTTCCCTTTCGCGCGTGTAGGTCTTTTTGTATTTGTCAAGCAGCAAATAAATCGAATGAATCACATTCAGGGGATTGGCGTAGGACAGTTCTTATTTAATGATGCTTAATGATTGGGGAAATTAAAAATGGAATTCAAAGTACTGCTCGTTAAAAAGGTAAACAGTCAATCAAATGACATTGAATCAATCAAGCAATCAATTCGTCCTCATTTGGAACTCTGCCTAATCAATCCATCAGTCAATCAATCACGTGACGCGCGTAAGACCTTTCAATCAATCAGTAGCACTGAACGAAGACGAAACCAACCAATCAATCTACTTATTGATTTACAGTGATTACAACTTCTGCACTCTACTAATAATTTTAAAAGTTGGAAATTCCGCCAACAAAAATTTTCTGGTACTACAAAGGCAAAACATTTTTTTGTTCGTCATAAATATGGGAATATCTAAAAAAACAGTGATGATCGATTCTGAATTTGTCCTTTGAAAATCTTCCAGAGTACCGTATTAATCCAAACCACAAAATTGCACATTTTTAAACAGGTTTATAAACAAAAATCAGGATCCATTTTGGTGGCGGGTTTTCATCCATGAACTGAGCAGCATCTCTGTGGCTTCTCAATCGTCTCAAGCCAGTCGAATGGCTGCCAGTGGAGCTGGTAGTCGCTTCCAGACAAAATCACAAAAATCCGTTGTAAGTCCTAAGAAACTTGAAAATATATATAGACATAACGGTGCTTAAATTTAGCATTCTCCCCCCCCCCTCTAAGAACACGGATGAAGAACTGGCCAAGAAAGCTGAGATGGATGAAGATGCAGAGGAGGCCGTTGAGAGGACTCAGTTGGCTTTTGTTCTTTATGGAAAGACGGCAACGCTGAAGGACAACACAGTCGCGTTGCGAGAGCTTCCGCAGCCGTATCAACGAATGACTAACAGCATGAGCGGTGACATGAGCGCGGTAAGATCATCACACATTTCTTCTAAACGAAAATGACAGGGCGACATTTATTGTGGATCTTGGGTTTGGTGTTCAGCTCAAAGGAGTTAAACATAACAACCTGCAAGACTTCTTGGGCGTGGCAATTAACGACGAAAACCTCTGCGAATACGCTATCGGGGAAGTGTGTCAGAAGGGCAGTCTGATGGCACTCTTGGAAAAAACAACCATGACACTAGATTGGCAGTTCAAGCATAGCATTATGAAAGGAATAGCAGCGGTGAGAACATTTTACATCTCTCAATCTGTACGTCTGTCTTTCCTTCCTGCCTGCCTGCCTGCCTGCCTGCCTGCCTGCCTGCCTGCCTGCATCCATGTTTTCTATTATCCTCGCTTCTTTGTAGCAGTAGCTATTCTTTACATTTTATTTACAGGGAATGGCATACCTACACTCGACGAAGGTGATCTCTCATGGCGACTTGACCGCTCATACAGTTTTAATTGACAGCCGATTCGTGATTAAAATAACGGATTACGGTCTGCATCACTTCCGTCCTCTGGATGACATTGTTCCTCCTGACGATGAAGATCAAGACAGAGACTTTGCGCGACTTTTATGGCGTGCACCTGAGCTCCTTCGAAAACCAGTATTAGGCGGTAGTCAAAAAGGTACGACTGGTGTCCTGCAGTTGTCTGCCTTGACTGGATAATTTTTGAATTATACTTGCAATTTTAGGTGATGTTTATAGTTTTGCAATACTGCTGCAGCAGATCATCTTACGCAGTGCACCATATGAAAGTTCCATTGAATCGCAGCGCAGCGATTACCTAGCCCATGCAAAGGACCTCGTAATGGAGGTACAACGTTGAATTTGAAGAGCTTACATCCGATCATCCAACGTAGCTGCTCTGTAACTTTAGGTTAAGCGGGGAGCGAATCCGCCTCAACGACCTATGGTACCTGTTTCCTCTTGTCCGGGAGCACTCCACTCGTTACTAGACATGTGTTGGGATGAACACGCTGTGGTGAGGATAACATTTATAAAGATTCGGGAGATTTTGCAGAAGGCGCTGGGCAAATCTGGGGAGAATATCATCGAACATTTGATCACTCGCATGGACCTCTATGCCACAGAACTGGAACACGAAGGTATAATCCCCCTGCATGCGATAACTTGTCACCAGATCCTTTTTTGGGACGATTTTCAAAGGAGGAACTCAGAATGTCTCCAACTTATATTTTTGTAATAGGCTATAATTATGATGATTTTATTTGATAGGTCAGGATATGAAGAAAAAAATTCGGCAGAATTGCAAATTTTGGAAAACGATGGAAGATTCCATTTTCCCTAATTTTGACCGAAAAATCTTCTTTTTTGCAGAAAAATTTAATTTAACGAATTTCGACACCAATCGTTTTGAAATCAATTTCATATCATTTGGCGCTAGCTATTTTTTGGATGTCATCTGGGGGGTGGAGTTATGCATCATTTCTGGAATATCACTCGAAAGTTTCCGGCAAGGGGCCATCAACATATTACGTAATCAAATGAGGGTCGGTGGATAGTCTGGACTTGTGATTACTTTTGGTGACAAACAGGAAGGAGGGTCCCTCCGTGAGGTGATTACTATTGATTACGCAGGGCAGAGGATGGGTGACCAACACTGAATAAAAAAAACATTTAAGCGTTCATTTGAAAAACAAAGTGGATATGGAAGGTAGTCGGTTGATTGATTACGTTGTGATTATCCAAGAAGGGTGGTCGTTTTACTGATTCCATTTGATGACAGGAGTAGTGGTAAAATTTCACGGATTTTTATTACGTACTATGTGGATGGCCCACAAGGCTTGACAATGACCTGTAGCTCCGCCTCCTCATCTTCAAACAAAATCCTGCTGATGCCAATCGATTTTAAATTAAATTCAGAAAATAACAGTATCAAAATTCTGTAAATTTCATCATTTCCCAAAATTGAAGATTTACAGCTAAAATGAAGAAATATGGAATCTTCCAGTGTTTTTCCAGCTTGAAATTCTGCCGGAAAAAAAGTTTCGTATTCTGGCTGTTAACGTTAATTTTGAAAGGCATCACAATTATAGCCCTAATAACAAAATATGAAGCGGAGACATTCTGGGTTCCCCTTTGAAAATTGTTCCTATTTTATCTGTGCCTACTCAAACGACGAATTA
Source organism: Hypsibius dujardini (assembly GCA_001579985.1). Taxonomy (NCBI): domain Eukaryota; kingdom Metazoa; phylum Tardigrada; class Eutardigrada; order Parachela; family Hypsibiidae; genus Hypsibius; species Hypsibius dujardini. The sequence goes on along the minus strand of LRSR01009556.1, from coordinate 4,950 downwards.
AATTACTTTCGATTGTTCTGTTATTCCCACAACTTCAGAGTTGAACTATTGTGGATTAATTTACTGTTAATACTTGTGGATCAAATGATCTGCGTGATGTCCTTATGATTTGAATACCGTGCAGAATTATTGGATTTAGAGTCCAGGATGCCTCGTTGATTGCTTTCATCGCGGTAGTTGGGGGAAAGAATCTTCATGTCGTCTTTTTCAGCTGAGGAGAAGATGAAAATGTTTTTGGCGGAAAAGGAACGCTCCGAAGAGTTGCTCAAGGGAATGCTGCCAAAGTGAGTGACAATTGAATCGATAAAAAAATCAATCGCAATGCATTGTGCGCTTGAATTTTGCAGGGTGATTAGCGACAAGCTTCGTAGGGGAGAAATTATCTATCCTGAAGTATTTGACAGCACCACCGTCCAGGTTGGTTTAGACACCCGTTTTTGAAAAGAGACCATCCTATTATGCGGTCAAGTTTGAGAGATTCCTCTTCAGTTCAGCGATATTTACAGTTCAGCGATATTCACGGATTTGCTGAGGTGATGGAAGCCGCACCCACTCCCTTCGTTACCATTGAGATTATGAACACCCTTTACGGACTGTGCGATAACATCATAGAGAAATTCGATGTGTACAAAATCGAAACAGTCAACGACAATTATCTGGTTCGTGCTTTAATGGTTACGAATATATATTTGCTTCCTGCTTGTTTAACTCTTAATGAAATTAAAAAATGAAAGTTCAAATGATTGATACCATCTGGGCTGCGGTATTCGCAGTTGGTGAGCGGCCTTCCCGTGCGAAACGGAATTCAACACGCGGGCGAGATGGCGACACTTGCGTTGACCCTCCGGAAGGAAGTTGGAACGTTAGTTATTCCCAGCAGTCCCGACACAAAGCTTAAGCTACGAGTCGGAATAAATTCAGGCAAGAATCTACTCTTCTGTTTCCCAGAATTTTTTTTGCTAATTTGAGAATGTCATTGTCCTAATTGTAGGATCCTGTGTGGCATCAGTGGTCGGCCTTAAAATGCCCAAATATTGCCTGTAAACAATCTCTCCCATACTTCTTGCTCCTCGTCTGCGAGCGGGATGATTTTTACTGTTTGTCTGTCTTTAGATTTGGTGATACAGTGAACACAGCTAGTCGGATGGAATCTCACGGGGAAGCAGGCAAAATCCACGTCAGTCCGACCACTGCAGCGCTTTTAGAAAAGATTGGCAATTACTTCCTCTCACCGCGAGGCCCAATCACCGTCAAGGTCAGTTGGAATCTGAACAGTATTTAAATCAAGGGTAAAATAAATCTCTTTCTGTTGAAACAGGGAAAAGGATCAATGGAGACCTTTTGGCTGATTGCGAAAACCACAATGGACTGACTTTTGTCACCGATAAATTATAGTGAAGCTGCTAAAGGTCCTCAACGCAAGAAAGAGATGGACACTAGAGGAATAAGTTTTCTTTTCTGTAGATTCACAAATCTCTGCTTGGTGGAACTTTTTTATACCAGCTCAAATGGAATATTTTCATTCATTCAGTAGCTAATGAAGAATAAAATCCAAATCCTTAAAAAAAATCCCTTAACTTTCGATCCATATTCTGTCTGAAGGTAAAGAGCATTGTTGTGTTTGTTAGAGCCTTTACAATACGGAGCCAGGACCCCTCATGGTAGGGCTAGGGGTGGGCAAAGGGGCAAAATGTATATTTTTAAGATTGAATTTAAAATCTGGCCTCTTGTCGCGGATCATTTTAGAACTTGTGGGTGTGTGATTTTCAGATCCCCCTGGGATTTAAAAACATTTTCGAAAACCTTTTCCATGTAATTGATCCGTCTCTTGAACATTTTGAAACGCCCATTTGTTTTAAACAATAAGGAACTAATATTGGACCCCAACAAATCTCAAATTTCAACGAAATACTGTTTTTTTTTAATTGTTTTGAAATCTCAAGGGAAATCAGACCCCAAAACCCCCCAAAAGATAAAAAATGATCAGGGGTTGTAGACTGAACTTTGGATCCAACTTTGTGAAAACTGCATTTTATTCTTCTGCCTTCGCCTGACCCTAACATGAGAGGTCCTGGTTGGGATTTGTAAGGACCCTAACGAGTCTCTATCTGCGAATAATGGTGATCTTGGCCAATGTGAATAATATATTAGCCGCGATCAATACTGTGGTATATTCATGATCGATAAACACACTTCGAACAAGGCTTCAACAGAACAGCAGGCCAATCGATGTCGCCCACACACCCCACACCTTCCACTGTGTGTGTACATGTGTGGAATCCGTGCTGGACAAAGGATTTCCGTTTTTTACATCCTCCGATGAATGGCGACAAGCGGTTGCGAAAACAAGATTTCCCGTAGTCGATGGACCCCACCTCGGAAAAGTTTCACCGTCCCTCTCTGGTCCCTCGTCCTACCCTGCCTTCGCCCTCATCGTGAACGGACAAAAGAATCAGTAACGAACTTTCTCCGTTGTGTGGGTGTGCACAATGTGTCATCGAGGGTGCGATCGACCTCTTTCCCCTTTGACCAATCGGGTCGTGAAGTGAGAATTACGCACAGTTGTAAAGCAGCGCGCGACACAAAACAAGCCAAACACAAAATGGGCCCATCTTCCTCTTCTGTACATAGATAATGACTTCTTGTTCCAATAAAACGTCTTTGAATTTTTTACCCCACGGGATTTCAAAAGTTACCGACTCACTGCAAGTCACATCGTCTCGTCCTCGATTTTACGTTCACGTACATAATTTCACCTACTCCATTTCCAATTAAAGACTGTATGTTGAAAGGTGCATGATATGGATGTACTTTGCGCGATCCTTGTGCTCTACCTGAGATTCATGGGGATCGTTCTATCCTCGGGAGAGGGTCAAGCGGTATTTCGGCCCCATTTCACAAGCGATTCTACCGCTAGTTCAACGACGGTTACCACTGTAACTGCAACAACACCTACAACAGCCACGACAACAACGACAACGACGACGACCACTGCAGCCACAACCACGACAACGCCTGGTGATGCACTCGTGATGAATCTGCTGAAACTCTCTGGGATCAATCCGCCGACAACACTACTGTTACCCTCGCTTACAACTACCGCGGTACCAAACTCAACATCTCCAAATTCAACAGTAACCATCGGTGAAGGAGACGGCTTCGGTTAGTTTGGCTCATGAATTATATTCAACATTTTGTCGCTTCAATGAAAGCCCATTGTAATATCTGCTAGCGTCCAACTCTTTATTGAGACTAGCAATATGGCAACTCCGATACAATGGTTTGTATGAATTGAGGTGACCTTTCATGATATTTCAATAGGGACACCAGGATATGCACCTTGTTAGAAATCATTTACTGATCCAAGAAGTGTGAAATACGATCAGAACTCTCGAGGAGTGGCAAACTTTAGCTTAATACAGAGTCTAAATTATGTTTCTAAACTTCCTAAGTATATTTTGTATGAAAACCTGTGGGTCCAGCCTCATATAACAAATCGCATACAACCATGAGTACATACACGTTCAGGCCATACTATGGTTAAGCAGATTTAATTACTATTATTTATTGAAGCAGTAAACGTTGCGGAGATCCAAAATTGCTGCAGGAGAGCTCGTAAAGCTTTAGGGATAACTTGCTTGCGGGGGGGGGGGGACTTGGGTTACAAGTCCCCCTATCCCTCCATTCCCCTTCCCATTTTGTGTCCCACGTTGCTTTAACGAGTGCTAACCAAGATCCCTTTAAGTCATCATAGCAGAATTGATCATTCTGGAAAGCCCAATTGTTCTTCAATCTTTAATTGTGAAAACACCAACATTTGGACATTGGTTGAATAAATGGCGCGACCATAACCATGGCCGGAAGATAAAGTGAGCGTTTTGATTTTTTACTCGGTTCTCGCTCGGGCAATGTCCAATACTTAGGGTTTGCACTTTTTTGAGATGAGGAAACATGAAGTATGGATAGTAACAACTCAATTCGGTCGACTCGGAATGGGTTAAGTCCGACCAAATGACTAACGCTTGGAATTTTAACCGACTCGGTTAAGTCGACAAGTTGTTCTAGTCGATATGTTTTGTTGGGTGGTACCCAACAGTTACGCAAGACTTACTAATAGTACAGTCTATCTACCCAATTTACCCATTCCTACCTACCCTCACATTCTATAATGTACTTACTCAGCTATTATTGCGTACATAATTCCGCCATGTCGGCAGGAAATAGTACGTTAGGTCAGGAACTATTCCATATCCTTGACTATATAAGTGTGTGTTCTACGGTAATCTATGAGAGTTCCTTCCTTTCTCTTCCTAACAGTAAAGTCTTCCCTCAATTCTTCTCCTATTATTCAGTCTAATAGCTTGCATGTTCAGGTTCTTCCGTCCTAGTAGGGACGGGGGCCTAACAGTTTCAATTGACTAAAACTTTCGGTCGAATTTTTTACCGAGTCGAGACGACAAGTCGTTGCCATTCCTAGTTGAGGGATTTTATAAAAACAAACCACATTTCATCAAGTTAGAGAACATTAATCAACATTGGAAAATATAAAAGGGGAGGGGGACTTGTAGCCTAAGCGGTGGGAGGGGGGGGGTAGTGAGATCTCAAACTGTCAAGCTATAGTGACAATACTGTATCTTTACAGATGTAGTTTTTCCCTGTACAATTTCCCTGTTCAGACCATGAAATAGCAAACGATCTTTACAGATACAAGCGCTCCATCGCCCGACCATTCAAACTCGACCACTACTACCGCTGTCAAGTCCCAAATCATGATGACAAAATCAGCTACACAATCTCCTACCACGAAGGTCGTCCTCAACGCCTGTCTGTTAACGGAGCGAACGTCCTGGTACAACTACGACCGGTCTGCTGCCGCAGTGGATATGGCCCTGAACTACGCAAATGATGAGATACTCGCGCCTGTTGGCATGCATCTCGTCGTCTCCTACT
>LRSR01009553.1:0-11144 GCA_001579985.1 Hypsibius dujardini | reverse complement strand
CAGACAGACAGACAGACAGACAGACAGACAGACAGGCGGATAGACAGACAGGCAGATAGACAGATAGACAGACAGACATACCTTGTCCCCTAGTATGGCACCGGCCTTCCAAATCGGGTACCTCCAGTCAAAGCCCTGGACCCATCGAATCGGTCCGAGATACCAAAAGTTAAGCCATGTCAGCGGTGCCCGTAAATTATCGGTGCTCTCCTCTTCCCCGAGTAGTGTCAGCAAAAATGTGAGGTCATGGGTTTCTTTGTACTTCTTTATCACCTTCTTCTTGACGAATTTGTCCCAGTAGTAGTACGGGAACGATCTGGTTAAAACGGCGAAACTGAATGGAACGAACACCAGCACAACTGATTGGCAAGAATAAGGTCTGAATGATTCGTACTTGGAGGAAATGACGATGTTGCACCATCTATACCACATGCCCTCGGGCATTTCCTCGATGTAAAGACCGTCGAATTCCAGCTTTCGCGCAATCTCCTTCTCGAGCTTGAAAATCCCCAGAGGCACCTGTAAAATCGTTTAGTTAATTGACGCTTCTGAAATCCGCTAAACCAAAAACAAGAAACACAAATCTAATTTTTTCTGGGAACTTCTGGCAACAAACCAATCAAGGCCAAATTTAAAGTTAAACAAGAATCCACTTTTTAAATTATTTTAAACCCGAGCTGCGCACGCTGCGCACGGTGCGCACGCTTGCCCTCGTGCACGCTGCGCACGCTGCGCACGCTTGCCCTCGTGCACGCACACCAATTCAATGTATCATTCAGTGTGGAACAGCTGAGCTAGCATCATGCTTCCTCCAAGACAAACGGTTGGGGAATCCCCACAAAAGATTAAGGCCATTTAGTCGCACACACTTTGTGCTAATTTGACACATTAAAATGATCCCTGGAACAAACCTTCAACCGGTAGTACGCGATCAACCGAATTATGGCGATAACGGAATGGAGTGCCGCCAGAAGGCGCAAGATCAGCGGCAGCCACACATATTCCCCTTCCAAGACAATCATCTCCATGTCGTCTTCCTCCCCGTCCCCGCCGACTGATTCCGTGACGTCTCCGTCAGCGTCCTCCATCTTCGCGAATAAATCATTACCCGCAGCATCGGTGACCTTTCCAGGACAGAAAACGAAATTTGAACTGACCATTCTTGACTTTTTTAATCGTTTTCCGAAGAGCATAAATACTACGAGGAGGAGTCCGTATTTCGGCTCACCCTCCACTTGGTCGCTAAATCGGCTCACTCACGGGTTTCTCTTTGATGACAAGCGCTTGATTGTTTGATTTTCTCTACCAAATCCCTTTTTCTTGAATTTCTTGACGCACACATTGAATCATCTGATTGATTGATTGATTGATGGTAGGTGACAGTAGCAAACGCGGATGAATCCGGGGTGGATCAGGTTAACTGGTAGGGCAAAAAAGTGTCCCCTGAGATCGGGGAGATTAGGTTCTGTTGTTTCGTACCTTGTAAAAGAGCAGAACGAAGTTGATCATGAGGGCGACCAATAGTCCGACGTCCTGGAGACTGTAGAACTGCCGCGCGGCCAAATTCAGCGCAGCCGTGTAGTTGTTCGCGATCACCGCGGTCCATCCCAATCCGACGGAGGCCTCCTCTTCCGCGCGTTCCTCGCCGATTTCATTCACCACCTCGTGGGAGGAGTCTTCATGGGAGGACCGTCGGGTGACGGCGGGGCTTGGAAGGTCCGTCAAGGCCGCCAAGGGTCCGGCCGACGGCGAGGGACCTTCTCGAATGGTCAGAATCGGACCGGTTCGCGCGGGCTCCGGCGGCTCCGGCGGCGGACCGGAGTTCATCGGTGAGACCGCCATCTCGAGGACCAGTCGAGAGTCCGCATCGTCGAGCTCCTCCGTGCGGGGACCGTCGCCGGCGATGGCCACACCGAAGACGGACACGGGGGCGGCGCTCCCGGACCCACCGGGGATTCCGTCGTCCGGTCGACTGAGTCCGTAAATGCTGCGTGGGTTCATGTCCGCGGACTTGACGGTGTGCTCGGAGGCCGAGTCGGTCTTGGGTTTGTCCGGCTCGAAGGAGTAGCCCGTCATCATGTAGAGGACGGTCAGTCCGGTGGCCCTAAATATTTGACAAGCCACATGAGGCCACACCCGGAAAAGGGGCAAAAGGGGCAAAAGGGGCGGGGCAGGGGTGATACCTGAACAATCAACCAATCAACCAGCGGAACTCCCAAACAATCGGGGCGCGGTTGATTGGTTGATAACCCCTGCCACGCCCATTTTACCCGTTCCCGGACCCTCCAGTGTACTTACTTGACGATGTAGATTTGGAAGTAGATGAGGTAGTAAAACATCCACAAGATTGCCTTGGCAGTGGCCAGTGCCAGTTGCGGATAGGTCAACCGCTTCAGGCGATGATACTTGCGCTTGACATTGCCCGGCGTGAGGAGACTGGCGACCGTTCCGATGCCTCTTCCCACGGCCTTGACCCCCTTTGTCAGCTTGGTCCACACGGACTCGGTCTTCTGCTGGTCCGACCCCAGCGGGATGGCTTTCAGCATGGCCGGTGGCTCCTTCACCGAGATACTGGCCGCGTGCTGCATCTCAAAGATGGCGTCCTCGCAGAAACTCACAAACACCTCCAGCTTGCCCTTGTCGTCGCCCTCGTTCACCACGGCGTGCAGGAAGGCCGCCTTGGACTCCTTGATCTGCTTCTGGTTCCACTGCTCGCGGTTGGAGGCGGGAATCTCGAAGTAGACCCGTTCCACGTGCTTCGCCGAACCGATGATCTCGATGCGTCCGAGGTAGTCCTTAAATACACACATGGCCACAATTTTGGAGTGGCCGAGTTCGAGCCATCAGGGTGGTCTGAGTTTCAGCCACTCTTGGCTGGCACTTGCCAGTTGCGGTCGAGAACACGTGCGCGCGGTGACATAATTCGGCTCGAACTCGGACCACCCTTTTTGGCCTGAACTCGGACCATCATTTTGGGCTCGAACTCGGACCACCATTGTTGGCTCGAACTCGGACTACCCTTTTTGACCTGAACTCGGACCATCATTTTGACCTGAACTCGGACCATCATTTTGGGCTCGAACTCGGACTACCCTTTTCGACCTGAACTCGGACCACCATTTTTGGCTCGAACTCGGACCACCATTGTTGGCTCGAACTCGGACCACCCTTTTTGACCTGAACTCGGACCATCATTTTGGGCTCGAACTCGGACCATCATTTCGGGCTCGAACTCGGACCACCCAAAATTGTGGCCATGTGTTGAAGTAGCCTTGTTTCCATAACACGATCATTTAAAACGTTGCGTTAATAAGTTGTACCTTGAAGTAGTTCTGCATGCTGTCTGCGACCTCCATGATGCGCAGGAGGCGGGCGTCTTTGGTGGTGTGCTCGTTGAGATTGGTCAGCAAGAGAGAGAGATTGAAGCCGATCTCCTTGGCTGGGGTGTGGTAGCGTTCAGTGAACTCGATGTAGTCGATGTTGCCGTCTTGGTCGGAAATGCAGGAGAGCAGGTAAGCGACCTATGATTAACGACAATTAATGTTAATGTCATCCTGAAACGGCATTTCGATAAAAAAAAACCATGAACACGCGATACCAACGAGAGGAAACAATTCTAGTTATTGAGAGTGTAACTGATCAAGACCGAGTAAAATAGGATCTGCCCAATTCTACGTCTTGTGCCGTATTTAAATGTGCTTTTAGTGCCGACCCAAGAAAGAAGGAGCAAGAAACCTTGAGAAGAAATCAATAAGGGGTCTTTCTTCACGACTTTAATAAAAGCTTCACACTCCTTCGGCCCTCTCTAAGAACTCATGTACATGTATAGAAATTACACAACGAACCAAGTAGACAAAACCAAACTGTGCTAAAGAACCTCACAATTTCAAGTACGAGGTAAAGGCCGTTAACCAGGCCGCTCTTAGAAATCGTAACTTAACCAGGCCGGCAGGCCAACAGGTGGTGCATAAGTCGTTTTAGCGAAGTCAACCCAGGGAGATGGAACCGAAGTGGCGCCTCTACCGGACTACTTGCACACTTCTCCATTGAGATTCTTCGCTTCCTTTTTTTGGACTCAAATTCGAACCGTGAGGCTTAGGAACGAACTAAAATGGGTCAGAGAATGTTTTCTGAACGTTTTCAAGCCATCTTTTATGGCATGCCAGCACTGCAGCGCCGGGTAATCAACGTTGAAAAAAGCGGCCTGGTTAAGTTACGATTTCTAAAAGCGGCCTGGTTAACGGTCTTTACCTCGTACCTTCGCTGGACCAGTTCCAGTCAACTTTAGTTAAGGCTTCATACCTGCTCGGCATCGTAGATTTTCTGCGCCTCCATGGCCTTCTTCAGGTCCTGCGTGGTGATCCATCCGGTGTGCTTCGGGTCGAACTCCTTAAACCCGGGCGAATTGACCAGCTCATCCAGCTTCAAGAAGAGGTCGAAGAACTTAATTATCTCCTCCAGATTCTGCGAGGACTCGGCCAGCGAGTCGACCATCTGCTTGCCGATCGGGCCGTTCATGGTGTTGCCCTCCAACATGGAGATGAGCATGGTCATCATCTCGTTCTGCAGGTCCAGAAACTCCTGCAGCAGGTCCAGCTGCGACGGCTCCTTGGCCTTGGCCAGTTTGTCCTGCATGTTGGCGAAGAGAAAGAGGAACCCGCCCACCGCGTCCCACAGACGGGAATGCGCCAGGCACAGCTGATTCTCCGAGCACGGGCCCTGGATGGACTCGGTCAGGGTGTTGAAGACCTGGGCGGCGATTTTGATGGCTCGGACGAATTCGCCGATGCCGGCGGCGTCGACAAACTCTTTGCTGGAGTAGTGCCAGTAGAAGTCCATCACCGATTCCTGCACGCGGAGGAGGTAGTCGACGGTGCAGATGATGAGGTTGACGGTGGAGGTGTTGCCTTGCTGAGTCCGCAGGTAGTTTTGGAACTCTACGGACCGACAGACAACAGATTGACAGACAAGTGGACGAAGAAACTTCGGAAGCACAAATAGACGGACAGTCAAACGGACGGACGCACAGACGGACGAACGCACGGATGGACCGACCGTCGACAGACGAACGGACCGACGGACAGACGGACGGACGGACGGACCGACGGACGAACGGACGGACGGACCGACGTATGGACGAACGGACGGACGGACGGACGCACAGACGGACGAACGGACGGACGGACGGACGCACAGACGGACGAACGGACGGATGGACCGACCGTCGACAGACGAACGGACCGACCGACCGACGGACGGACGGACTGACGAACGGACCGACGGACGGACGAACGGACCGACGGACGGATGGACGGACGAACCGACGGACCGACGGATGGACACAAAAACTTAGCATAGAGACAAAAGCAAAGGAAGCTTTCTGATGATCTTTAATGGGAGTGTCTGTATTTCCACTTACCTCCGTTGTGGCCTTCGCAGAGAAGCTGCAGGAAACGGAACAGTTTGCACGTGTTTGCGGCGTTCTCGTCATTCGTCTCCGTCGGACTGGGCTCGCTGTTTACACCGAGCCCCTCGGCCTTGATGATCCGCTCAAAAGCGTCCAAATCCAACACGCCACATGAATTCATCAATCCAGACATCGATGTGAAGAATCCCACGTCCCGCTTTTCCTTTAGGTAGTTGGCCATACGCTGTAACAAATACCCCAACATACATAACATACATGTAACTCACGAGAGACCATTATATGTACTTCTGTCACGTAATACAGCAGTAATGCGCAGGGACAGCTAACCGATGGCCACAGGCGACAGAAGAACGACGGGCAGACAGATGGATGAACAGACAGACGGATGGGACGGACTGAAAGATAGACACAAGCAAGGTTCGATGGACGGTTCAATGGACGGACGGTCGGATGGACGGACGGACAGATGACCGAATCGACGGATGATAGGACGGGCAGTCGGATGACGGAAGGGTTGACGATGGGTCTGACGGACGATCGGTGGGAGGGACGGATGGACGGACAAATGGACGGACCGACAAGCAAAACGGATGGACAAAGCCAAGGCAGAAAGACGGACGGACGGAAGGAGCTGGTCGGACAAACACCACGACGAAGAAACAAAATAACAAAAACGAACCTTTTGTACGCCTTCATTACCGCCCCGCAGAATGGAAATGCCCAAACTCAGCGTGGCCCAAACCGTATCAGACGGCTCGCCATTCGACGCGCTGATATACATCAACGCCATTTCCGACACACCCCGATCAGCCAGACGATTCTGATATGACAGTAACTTCTGTCGCTCCTCCTCTTGCTCCTGTTGGCCAGCTGGTCCAGCTTCTTCCTCTCCGTCTCCACCTTCTTCTTCTTCCTCCTCGTCAGCACCACCGCAGCTCATGCTCATGATGCCGGCATACTGTAAGTATAAGTGCACAAACTGATCGTTGTGTTGCTCGGCCGTCGCGGCACGACTCAGCGCCGTGACAATTTGCGTGAGTTGATCCGTGGGCGGGACGTCTTCGTCCGGGCAGACCGTGACGGTCGCGTGCGTCGGCTTGGGTGGCTCTTCCGGTAATTCCGTCAGGTTGACCACCAGCAGCTCTTGCCCGACGTTTTCGGAGCTCAGCCAGAGTTCACGGTACGACCGGAGGAAGAGATTGATCACGCGGTGGCGCGGCAGGCTGTGGAGGGAGACCATGCGGAAGCAGGCAATGATGGCACGTTTTCGTTGGGTGGAGACAAGTTTGAGCCGCGTGTCGTTGAGGATCGGTGGATGATCGACCTAATAGGAAATTAATCATAATCACTTCGGATTAAATGGACATCAGCTCGGGCAGGCCGGCAGACAGACAGACAAACACACAGACATACAAACAGACAGACAGACAAACACACAGACAAACACACAGACATACGAACAGACAGACAGACAAACAGACAGACAGACAGGCAGGCAGACAGGCAGGCAGACAGGCAGGCAGGCAGGCAGGCAGGCAGGCAAGCAGGCAGACAGGCAGGCATGCAGACAGACAGATAGACAGATAGACCCTTCCCCCAAATATGAGCCAGACGTACCAGATGCAAACCATGAAGAACCTTCGACATATTCAAAATCCGTGACACTACCGCCAGCGCCGACTCCTCCACATTATCAACCAAATCATCGCCCGATACCAGCTTCTTCTTGCCAATTTTCACGTACAAATACCGCTGCCACGCCCTCTTATCATCTGGATTTGGCTGATCCGGCAGCTGGAGCTCCGCTTTGACAAAGTCCTCAATCGCGTCCTCGGACTCGTTTCGCAGCATCCGTTCCTTGACCTTCTGGACCAGTTCCTGCTCCCGGCCGGTGAATAAATTCAGCCCGACCGGCAGCACCCGCTTCAGACAGACCACAATCAAGCTCTGTTGCTGCGCCCCTTCGCCGCCCTTCTCCTTCCGCTCGCGTTTTCGCTTCTTCGCTTCGGCCTTGCTGTTGTTGGCCGGATTGGACTGCGTGAGCATCTTGCAGATACCACGTGACCCGGCGCTAATCAGCGCGTTCACGTCGATGTCGTTGGCGGAGAGGAAGTTGAGCTCCTCCCGTTTGAAGTGCTGCGACCGCATCCAACGATTGAAAACCTAACAAAAAACAGCTGACTCTCTTATCTGTAACGAACAAACGAACAAACGAACGAACAAACGAACGAACGAACGAACGACGAACAAACGAACGAACGAACGAACGAACGAACGAACGACGAACAAACGAACGAACAAACGAACGAACGAACGAACGAACAAACGAACAAACGAACGTACGAACGAACTAACGAACGAACGTACGAACGAACGACGAACGAACCTCAGAAACGGCCGCGTATAACGCTTCCGCCTGGGCGTTGTTCTCCTTGATCCACTGCAGTTTGTGGAGCTCGGTGTAGCGAATGACCAGCGGGAAGAAGGCGTATAGGTCGCGCACCAGCAGAGCGTACTGCTCGCCCACCTCCGCCTCCACGGAGGAGAGGTCCTCGCCTAGGCGTTGCCCGCACCGGAGGACTTCCTCACTGGCGTGGGCGGTGTGGGTGTGCTCTTCCAGTTTGTGCGCGATCGGGAGGATCCGGTCCTCCAGCAGGGACGTCCGTGTGTTGATCACAATCTGGCCGACCACCGCGGCGATCCGTTCCATCCAGGTGGCCTTGGGGTTGCCGAGGTTCCCCAGGATGAGCGTAAAGACGTGCGTGAGGATGGTGTTGAGGTGCTCGCTGGTGACTTTGGTCACAACGGTGCTGCAAAACAGACAGGATGAGCCCTTGCGTTGGAGGTTAAATTCTGTGATAAAAGACATTGCACTTCAGGCCTGTCCTAATGGTATCTCGGATAAATGCGGACAGCTGAGAATTGGTCTGCAGGCTCAACGGAGCAATGGTTAGGGACGGAACGCAAAACGGTTGCCAGACCGATCGACAGAACCTCGGAGGGTGAATGAATCCCCGGTATTGACCGACTCGACGCAGCATGACGGTCGGATCCGAGGCTCTGGACCGACGTACGTAAGCTGTAGCAGGAACCGTTGAACAATAATCCTGCAAGGCAGAGGGCGAAGCGACCTGGCGGATAGGACAAGCAACGGGAGACCGTCGCAGCCATTGTTGACGAATGCGATGGCGAGTGGGTAGCTGGACAACCGACAGTTTGTCGAAAGGCCATACTGCTGGACGACCGTCATATGCCCCTGACTAATGACACACCGGAAGATGGAAGATGGTAGTGGCGACCCGGAAAACAATCATCGGATTTGCGGTCGGCTGGGAGATGATGAACCGACCGACCGACGGACCGACGGTCGACGGCGAGCTACGACCGGTAAACCAACCGAGGGTGGACTTGCCCGCCAAAGTCGATGAACCGACGGACGGACGGACCGACGGTCGACGGCGGGTTGCGGCCGGTTAACCAACCGAGGAGGTGAACTTGCCCGTGCGATCAGTGAACCGACGGACGGTCTGCGTTGAATAAGAAACTACAAATGTGGAGATATAATCCCAGACGGAGGGTGGATTCATCGTATGACCCTCGGTCGACTGGGAACGGTGAACCGACGGACAAGACGGAAACAATTCACCGTTGTACCACTAGTGCCAAATTTCTCGACGGGTTGTAGGAGGAAAAGCAGAGCTACCCATGAATTATACTTCCGCGGACAGTCAAACGAAACCACACCTGTACCTGCTGGATGAGCGCCAAATGTCTCCAGCCAAGCCGTAAAGCAGTGGCGTTACCGACTACCGACGTTACCGACTACCGCCGTTACCGACAGTTTACCGACTACCGCCGTTACCGACAGTTTACCGACTACTGTTAACTGGAACCACCGGTGAAAACGCGAGGTAATAAGCTTACTCGTCGGGATGGGTGTTCTCCGGTCCGCGGTAGAACCATGTCGAGAGATAGCTGCACAGCATCGGCAGCACCACGTCGATGATGTGCGGCGCCGTGCCGTAGTCCCCGGACGCGGTGAAGGCCTCAATCTGCTGCACGAGAATGTCCATGGTGGGCAGGCTGGCCGACAGCCGGTTCATCACATCCTGCGCCTCCAGGGACTGCTCCTGCGCCCGGCCCAAGATGCAGCACGGATTGTTCGCGTTGAACTCCGGCTCGAGGAAGGCCACCGGGAAGGTGCTGGCAAAGGCCGCCAGACACGCCCCTAAAAGTACAAGCATTAGACTTAAACAACGCTGGCTTCAAAGGTCATTCCAAATCCACTGGCTTCAAAGGTCATTCCAACAACGCTGGCTTCAAAGGTCATTCCAAATTCACTGGCTTCAAAGGTCATTCCAACAACGTTGGACGTTACAGTTCTATCCCAACTGGGTGTAATAGTCCTACCTAGGAGAGGCCGATTCGCGACGGTGATCTCTTCAAAGAGTTTCCGGTTGGCTGCCAGCGAGCTCTTCGTCCCGAGGGTGTAGAGGGAGTCGAGGATGGAGTAGCAGGGGATTTGGATGTCGTTGATGAGGATCTCCTTGCCGAAGTTGTTCGTACCGATGTGGTCGAAGAGGGACGCGAGGACCCGCAGCAGGACCCCCTCGACGTAGCCCAGACTGGTGGACTGCTTGGGGGTGGTGCCGCGGGCCGCGGGGAAGTTGAGGGCCTTGAGTTGGTTGACGGTGTTGGTGAGATCGTGGGCGGCCTGGTTGAAGAAGGTGAGGAAACTGGTGCGGACAAAGTCCAGGCTGTGTTTGATCAGAGAACTGAAAGTAGCATTAACGTTATTAAGGCACAAAACAAACATGTTCCAACCCAGCTCAGTTTTGATTGCATGGTTGTTCATGTGTCGTAACAGGCTGAAGGACGAACAGACTGTTGAGCTGAGGGATACTTTTAGTTTCACAGAACCGATCTTATAGAACAGGGCTGTTCTGTTCTGTGCTCGACAGTGACGACGCTGTTCTGTTTTGTTCTGTTTTGTTCTGTTTCGTTCTGCTCTGTTCTGTGCTTGACAGTGATGACGCCTTCTGTAAATAGCGTAATTTAAAGGAGCCAATCTTAAATTCTTATTATTGGTTTTGAGGCTGTTCTGTACTTGAATAGACCGTAAAGGGAACAGACAGTTCTTTGCCTAATAAACAACGAAAAGGAACAGGACAACGAAAAGGAACAGGCTGTTCTATACTTGATACTTTAAGGTAGGCTGCGAAATGAACAGTTGTTCTGTATTTTATAAGCCGTAGAAGCGAACAAGCTGTTCTGTGATCACAATCGAACGGTTGTTCCATGGCACAGATTTTAATTTATTGGAGCCGGCCTTAATATTATTTACTTTGAATATTTCAATCAATCAAATCAATCAACGAGAAAAATATTTGCCGCGGAAACGAGTTATCCGTGATCCAGAGGGAGCCACTAGTCACTTTTGTTTCTCCGAGCTGACGAACAATTTATAGAGTGACGTCATTTAATCTGCCTCATCTCACTTGGGAACGTTTTCAGCTGTCGAATTCAGAACCGTTCCAAAATATTTTTTTCATTCAGACCTAATTTAGTAATGAATATAAAAAATTATTTTGCCGGTCAAGCTAAAAAAAAATTTTGTCGGTGAATTTTCAAAGTTGGCAGTTGTCTCAATGGACTTGCTGCTGTGAACCGTCAATCGATTGTTTGATTGAAATTGTGTGCAGACTGTTCGGTTGAT
>LRSR01009548.1:0-13483 GCA_001579985.1 Hypsibius dujardini | reverse complement strand
ATATTCGAGATCGATGGAGACTCTGGCTCTTGCATAGATTTGTCACAAATATCTTTCGAATATGACCTATCAGTTACTATGCTTGTCAGCGGACAGGTTACTCCTATTTTAGAAACATATCCAGTAAACTTTGTAGATAGTTTTCATAGTAGCTGGATAAGTTCTCTGTCGGTAGATTCCACAGTTGCAAATCATGGCGCGAGAATAATCGAGTATGTTTTAAACTTTAGTCAACAGAACCAAATGATGAACTCTTTAACGTATACATTAGACGAAATTCAAACGCAAGGTAGTCTGTATGGGTACTACAACGAAAGTCAAGCTTTAAAAGACGCTGCTGCAAAAAATAGTGCTAGTATAAATGGTTGTGAATATCTCTGGGGAGACTCAGCTAGCGTAAAATCGACCAATAGCAGCATAGAACGAAAACAGATGTTACTAGCAGCCAACGTGGGACAAAACAGCAAGAGGATTGCCTTTAGGGTTAATCATCCTTTCTTTAACGTCAACGATGTGTTACCACCTAATTTCGGAATTCGAATAACGATGCAACCACAAAATACATATACCAGTTTTATAGCAGACACAAACTCAGCAAAAATAGGCACACTGGAGAATCCACTATTTGGAAAGGTTGTGGCGTTCAGCAGTTCTGTCTCTAATTTAGTTTGTTTAGTTAGGCGAAAAAAATTATACTCGCATGCTTTGTTAGCGTATCAGCAATATTTAAACTCCACTCCGAGGCAGATAAGATATGAAAGACTTTCATATCAGACTACTCATCTAGCTCAAAATTCTGGTAACATGATTAATTTTAATATAAAACTTGGAATTAATTCTCAGGTAAATCCAAAAGCCTTACTTTTCTTTTTGACAGAAACTGGAGCTAAGAGTAGTTACTCTTTAGATTCACATTACTTTGTGACAGCTGACGTATACAAATACTGGGTGGACTATAATGGAACAATAGTTCCAACAAATAACGATTTAAACCTAAAAATGAATGGTTTATCAAGCAATTATTCCAGAGCATATCAAATGTTGAAAGAGGCATTAGGTCTGCATCACACCGACACATTTAGTATAAAATACAAAGATGGTATCACAGGGTCTTGTTACAATAAGCGAAATACCATATATGGTGTTCCACTCTCTAATGATCCAGAGTATGATTCGTTTGAGGGTAGTAGTATGGGAAAAAATAATGCCCAACTGCAACTAAACATAATGTTTAGCACTATAGCATCGAATTACGATTTGCACACAGTACTATTGTTTGATGAAATTTTAGAGATAGATTATGAGAGAAATAAAATGGAAAACATAAGTAATTATCAGAGCAGACTAACAGAAGTACACATGCCCACTGTAGCAGACTTCAAAAATGCTCGATATATACAGTTTGGGGGTGGTAAGATTAGTGGATTTTTCAACAACTTGAAGAACAAAATTGCTGCATTCTTACCAAGACTATTCAGCGCAGTACAGACTTACGCTCCACATGCAATTAAAGGTGTAAACATGGCTAATGAAATGGCTGGTAAATACTTTGCTAACCAGGGAGGTTCTGCCCTAAGTTTAAAAAAAAGCCAGAGCTACATGAAAAAATTATAGATAGACTAAACGAAGTTAGAAAAAAATATAAAAATTACGATGTCATAGGCTATGAACAGTTTTATCCATTAAGTAACCGAGAATTCGACGATTATTTCAAACTTGATCAGTTCTATAAAGGATGTTATGCTAACGATAGAGCTCATCCAAAATTTCTTAAGAAAAAAGGCGACTTTATGATAATCAATGTAGATCCAAGCGAGATGAGTGGTAGTCACTGGTTTTGTTTAAAGAAGAGTCAGTATTTGGAACTATTTGACTCTTGGGATTTACCACAAGTGTTGCTCGGTGATAGTTTTATTAAGAAATTAAAACGCTACAAAAATGTTCAGTTTATGCCTTATGCTATTCAAAACGAAGATAGGGTTGACACCACATGTGGTTGGCACTGTATTAGCTTCATCAACTCTGGTTTAAGCATAGAAAACTATGCAAAAATGTTTGAAGCAGATAAAGCCGGTAGTTTTCCCGAAATTGAAAGATGTAATTTACAAGTAATGAGTTCCTTCCTTTTACCCACTGAAAAAACTGAAAAAACTGTGGTGAGTGAGCCTGTTAAAGTAGAAAAGACAACCAATATATTGGAAATCCCATTGGATGATCTGAAGACATTAGTTGACACCAGCTTTAAAGAAACACCCATAAAAAAATTTAAAAAAGTTACTTTGAGAAGAGGGCAACGCATCAGGAAACAGACGAAATTTCTGATCAACGAAATGAAATGAGACAAAAAAATATACTTAATTTTTTTTACTAAGGCGTATCCACTGTGCCCGAACAAGTTTTGGCTGGAGAGATGACATTTAGATATGTATAATGTACCATTTGTGGACAACATAGTTCGTTATCATCAACTAGTATAGTAATTAGATCAGGTAAAATCATCTGCAGCTTCCAAAACGGAGGCAGACACAATTGACCTGAAGATCTGAAATCTATTGTAGTATACCCATACCCATGAAGATAGTGAAACGATGTGTCTTGTTTAGTTAGATCAAACTGTGTACCATTTAAATCTTCACAGTTGATATAGTGATAGTGTCTGGAACACTTGCATTGTTCAAATAAACATTTGCTGTGGTAGTGAATAACAGGAGAACGCTCTTGATAATACCTGTAACCATATGATAAGGTTACAACCGCAAAGAAAATAAATAATTTGAGAAACATAGTTGAGATATAAAAGATAAAAAAATAAACAATTATTTAAGATATATATATGCACGCGCATGCAAGCGAATTCTTGAGAATTCTTGAGAATGACTAGTTTTGTTACTTATGAAAGCTTGGCAAATTTCAGTGAAAAACAGCAATTTAGAAACTTGAAAGGTAAATATAATTTTATAACTCATCCTAGCAGCACAATAGCCTGTGGTAAAACAGGAACTGGAAAGACAAGACTAGTAATGAATTTGATTAAAATAGGGGTTGAAAATAATATCTGGGATCAAATAGTCATTATTAGCCCAGACAACGACTCTGAATACGAAGTGTTTTTCAATAAATTAGTAGAGCGAGAAGAAATGGATGATTTGCCTACAATAAATCTGAGCGCTCTTCCTAAGACTTTAGAGGATTTCTTTATTAAAGTTGAAGGTGTAATGGCGTTTGATAAAAAAAAGCAAACCCTAGTCGTAGTTGATGATTTCCATACCGAGAGTACTAGTAATAAGTTCATTAAACAGTTATTTACTAAAAACCGTCACTACGGTATCAGCCTAATATTCTGTACACAAAACTTCAACGAACTTCCTGTTACTGTGAAAACGAATAGTCAGTACTACTACTTCATGAAAGACTGCAATCCCAAAATACTAGAAAATGTGGAAGCTAAGTGTGGGATAAACGAGGTTAAAAAGTTGTATCTGACTTATATGAGTACTACGAGTACAATTTTTCCATGGGTCATGTTAAACGTGAGTAAAAACTATCTGGTTGACAAAGAGAACAACATACATTACTTGAACAGCAATACAAAGGAGAAAAATATAGACATGATACCTTTTAACGAGTTTAAGAATAAATATGATATAGAGGAGAAGAATCACTTAAGACGAACAATACTGGAAAAGTTTATGCCAGAGTGTGAGACCGAGTTAATCAAGAAACTGAGTACGAGTAGACGGACAAAAACACACAACGAAGAGATTCAGAAGTGTATACCCGATAAATATTGGCAGTTTTTTAGTTTGAAGGTTTAGGTAGAAGAGGGTGCATGCAGCGCCCTCTCGCGGGCTTTTCCCTGTATGGCCCCTCATGCTAATTAAGTTATCGAGCAAATGTTAGTGAATGTAAGCGAGCGGAAGTAGGTGAGGAAGTGAGGGAAAGAGCGAACGATTCAGCAGTGGTCATTTATTCAGTTTCACTCCAGCACCCGCTTGTAAAAAAGTGACATATAAATGTTCCGAACGCAAGTTCTTATTAGAA
Organism: Hypsibius dujardini; assembly: GCA_001579985.1. Classification (NCBI taxonomy): domain Eukaryota; kingdom Metazoa; phylum Tardigrada; class Eutardigrada; order Parachela; family Hypsibiidae; genus Hypsibius; species Hypsibius dujardini. The sequence goes on along the minus strand of LRSR01009548.1, from coordinate 9,442 downwards.
ATGGTAGTATCAATTTTGCTAAAAATACAGCCATTCTGTTTTAACAATACATATAATTTGTGAGGATAATTGGAATAATAGCGGTTATTATTTTTTAGCTCCACTAAAGCTTGATCACTTAAAGTATTTTTGCGCTTATTAATTGTTTTTTTAATTACATCAAATAGTTGAATCTTTTCCGAATCCTTCTTAGCCGCCAGCATTTCCAGTACGCGCTTCAACCAGCCACCATTTTTACGCTGAGTAGGAGTTATTCGCTTCTTCTTTTTTGGAATAAGAGGAGACTGCAGAGGAGTCAACTTGACAACCTCCTCTTGATGGATTGCTTGATTTATTGTCAAAGAGGCAATCATGGTGTCAAGTTGAGCCACTTGACTATAACGAGATATGAGTTAACATAATTTTCATTAAAAATGACTGATTGAGTGACTGACTCTTTCAGAGTGGCTTGAACCGAGTTATTAAGCTGAAGTAGGAACTCCGGATTGACCACATCCATTTCCTCTACAAAAAGTGTTTGTGAGTATTTCACTCGGTATGTAGAATAAGGTTGAACATACCGAGTGGTGGTTCCATTGCCTTAGAGAACCCTCGCTGCTTCTCCAGTTGAATAAAACCCAAAAGTCTCGTAGCACTGTTATAGATTTTTAAAAGTTTGGTAGCACTACATGTGCAACGTGAAGATGACAATGTGTGCAGGTTGACTGGAAGTGACGACTTCTTTTTTAACTCGCTGCATAATTCACATGGTTGGTTTGAAGTGGCTAATACTGCAGTGTCAGCCACGTTCGTTTTCGTGAGTGGAGTGGTAACAGTAGCCACTCCACCAGATGAACAGCGAGGTATAGCCCGTACACACACAGAGCCACACACACACACGGCCACAGCCACACACACACACGGCCACAGCCACACACACACACGGCCACAGCCACACACACACACGGCCACAGCCACACACACGCAAACACACGCACATGTTGGAATTTCTCTTTATTTTACGTAATACCCCAACCACAGATCGAAATGCGTAACAAAGAAAATTAGCCACGTTTGACACAACTACCCTGGTTCAGCAGGGCTAGTTCCTAATCACAAGGTTCCCCATCCCTCCCCTCGCAATCTCCTCGCGCAGTTGTCGGGTCTCCTGACACAGTCTTTGAATGACTGCATGAAGTCCTTGAATGTCCGCGGGAGCTCCTTGAATGTCCGCGGGAGCTCCTTGATTATCTGCTTGAGCTTCTTGATCGTCCGCAGGAGCTCCGTGGTCTAGCGAATTGGTGGGTGGGAGTTAAAATAGAGCTTGTTCTTGGGGGGTGTTAAGTATATTAAACTCTCAAATTACCTGGGTTGGGCGCTGGCTGGGAATTCCATTCTTCCCACGTATTCGGGTTGCCGGCTACTCGTTGGAATTTTTTCCCCTCGTTGTTTTCCTCGTTGTTTTTCCACTCGCTGTTTTTCAGAGTTTTATCAATCCTAATCTTTAAATCATCGGTGGGGAAGGATGGAAACATATTCACAACTGCCTCCTCAATTTTTTGTTTTGTTCCCCTGCCACTCAGAGGTCCTCGAAGAACAAGTTGAATAAGCAAAATCGTCTCGTTCTCCTGAAAAAATACAATAAAATTACTTATTCTGTTTATACACAGAATAACACAACCGAGCACATTTTTATAAACTAATCAAAACTTTTAATTTACCTGTTCTATTGTCATGATGAATTTTGCTGGGGTGCCCTCTCTTGTAATCGATGCTCTTGACATTTTGTCGAATTTTTTAAAATCCGTAAGAAGAAAAAAACACTCCAAAACTAGGATCGTTGAGGGGATAATCAAGCAGTAATGGTTATTGCAGCGAAACGATGAAGGAACCACAATGACTGTTTCGCTATAATGGCGAAATCGACTGCCTCGCGAGCGCAAGTTGGAAACTTCGAAACAAGTGACCAACAATAGCTCTCACAATGCTCATTACTTCTACCTGATGGTATACAGTAAAGGAAGAGTAGAGAGAGAGAGAGAGAGAGAGAGAGAGTCTGCACTGTACCTAAACCGGTTCAAGACACACCGCTTCCTTCACAGACACACACACACGGTTTTTGCCTATATGAGATATAGTAGAAGGGAGAACACTCGCGCGCCGATGGAATGTTGAAGATATTTCGTACACCGACAGGCTGGCAGTTAGATAATTATCTCTAACATGAGGGGGCTGGCACAGAGCCGTGCGCAGATAGGCAATTCAAGGCGGTACACAATACATGAGGGTGCTGTCTATACGACACACAGTAGAAGAGGGTTGCGCTGATGGAGTGTTGAAGATATTTTCGTACATTCTCTGACCGATAGTAAGATGGTTATCTCCGGCATACGGAGGCTGTGTAATACAGCATACACACATACGCGCGCGCACACACACACACCACTTCATACACTCTCTCCAACACACACTCCCTATACCTGTCTGTTCTCGTTTTCCATTATATGGTCTAAAAGTCGGATTTTGTCTGTGAGCTCACAGACAAAATCGTGAAAACACAAAAAAGGGGTTTTTGAGCAATTTTGAAAAAATGGTTAATGAAAATAGGCTAGTTTATAGTAATTTAGATATGTTTTGACCCTAAAATAGCTATTTTTAAAATAGTATGAATTAAATAAAAAATATCATTTTTGTTGGAAATAAAATTGTGCCAGAAAATTGTGCCAGAACTCCCGTATTACCACTACTCATGTCTTTCTAGCTGCCCATCCGTCCGTCTCTCTGTCTGTCTGTCTGTCTGTTGTCTGTCTGTCTGTCTGTCTGTCTGTCTGTCTGTCTGTTTGTCTGTCAGTCGGTCGGTTGGTCGGTTGGTCGATTGGTCGGTCGGTCGGTCGGTCGGTCAGTCAGTCTGTCTGTTTGTCTATGTTTGTCTTTTTTTCTGCTTGTCTTGGTGCAGTATCGTTTTTGCGGAAGTCCAAGTTCTATTTTATTCCAAGTAGGGGTAAATTAGCGGGGGTGTTATTGGACCCCTAGTGACGTATACAGGTAGGGGTAAAGTAGCCGGGATTCTATTTTACCCCAGGTAGTGGTAAAATAGTCGGGGTGCTATTTGGCCCCTAGTGACGTATACAGGTAGGGGTAAAATAGCCGGGGTGCTATTTGGCCCCATACACAGCAAATAGGGGTAAAATAGCTGTAGCCTATAAATAATGCTGCCTGCTAGAAACCCATCAAATTAATTAAAATTAATTGTAGCTTGAAAAATCAGTGTTGATCTGGCAGGGCGATCCCTAAATAAACATAAAAATTTTTCCAATACTTCCTTACGCATTTATGAAATGCAGTAAAAGTAAGAGATTTTGGGTCACAGAATGGGGGGAACCCCTTGTCTGTAAAGAACACAAACTATTTGAGACTCTGCAGTACAAGGAGATTGTGTATCACTGCGTCCACTGCGCCACGACGTTTATCTGTAATAAATCAAGAACAGCCATCCGTTCCATTATTCAATTTTATTCAAATTAAAAAACGAAAAGGGTGAGACTATAATGAAAGGGTGGACAAGGGTGAGACAATAGTGATACCCAAAACAGTATAAAAAAGTACAAATTATGCTCTACAATCAAATTTTGAGAATAATTCAACTGCCTAATTTAAGATTTATTGAACTGTAATAACTCAACTTTAGCAACGTTTGGAAGCGTTAATTTGAGCGTAGAAATATAATCTGCTAACCATCATTACGCTAATGCACACAGTGGTCTCTTGTGGTATGTAATCATTTCCAAGAACTTTTGGAAAAATTTAATGTACAATTTATATTGACATACGGAAAATAATTTGTAATAACTGGACTACTTTCCGTCATATTTCATCTTTGCCTGTCTGAGCTTTGGTTAGTGGTCTGACAGAACGATTCCAGGCCGGCCGTATTGGACGCTTGGGAAAGATGTTTTGGTACTGTAGAGTCCCGACCCATTCGTGGCACTTTTTGGACCCGCCCAGTAAATCAGACCCGGTGGGCCACACATCTTTGCAATCAATCAAACGGTCGCTTTTCACTATGTGATGACGTAGGTGCCACGGATGGGTCGGGACTCTGCAGTACATTGGTGAGTCAGAATTGGTTCATGGAGGAAACTGTGCAGTAGATGGTTGATTGATAGATTGGTGATGCTTGAAGTCATTTTACAATTCACCGATCAATCAACCGATTGTGGCACTTCCTTGGCTGTGTGATTGCTGATTGTGAGTCCTTTCACGGTAAAAGCAATCAATGCATTGGCTGTTGTATTGAGTTATTTTGATGCACGACCATTGGACCCAAGCCCTCGCTCGATTCTTTGCCCAGTGGGCCAGCGGATCGCCTTGCTGCATGCCAGACTCCGACCGAAGGACAAAAAACAGAACCTATACATTTACCAGATGAGGGCGTAATACTCAAATGGGTCCGTACGGCATATAGTAGTATGATTGATTGCAAGACACTTTTTGGGCGATCGAAGCGGCACGATTTTGGCATTTATTTAAAGAGATTCTCTTCGTTCGTCGGCTATGCTAAAGTATCGTTGCGTGTCAGAACGTGACCGAAGGAAGTTGATGGGCTTACTCGAGTCAGAAGTTCATGTACTAGTGCATGTACTTGAATCAGATTGGCTTGTTGAATATTTCTAACCCCAAGACTGCATCAATCAAAAGCATTTGACCACAAGGCTACAGTTAAATTTGTGAATCAGAGCATGGATTTTTACTTTTGTGCCTACTTTACTTTGGGGCGGATTGTTCACAAAAATCTGTTCTGATCTCTCTCTAGCCCCGGGGGCAGCATCTCCTTTGTTGGCAGAAAACGCGGAAACAGAGAAAACACTGATCGCGCGTTCGTACATTCGCCAGAACGCGCAATTGAAAGTCACTCAGGCGAGAAACTTTAAAATCTCACGTTTGGGAAACAAACTTGCGCGGCCTCGGTCACCAAAAGCTCTCTCGCAACGAGGCTAGTATCATGCAGGGCCGACTTTGTTGAAAGCATTTTTGAAGCTCAGCTTCAACCGGGCCTGCGTTTCCATTCCTCTGGGGAGTAGGATAAGTCTAGGTATCAGAGTTCACCCATTTTTTTTATCGGGCTCCCATTGGGCCCATTTTTCCTCATTTCCCGATAATGGGAATGGATTTATGGAGATGGGAGCCGTTCGAAATGGAATGGGAATGGATGGGAATTTTCGGAAATAGGTGGTAATGGGGATTTTCGAAAATGGGTGGAAATGGGGATTTACGATTTTTTGGTCGAAAAAGAGAGGAATTCAGGAAATCAATCAATGGTCATCATGAAGAAAGAACACCGTCTCAAATCGCAATAGCGACCACGTGTCGCACCGTGTGAGAAAGTACAAGCTGCGGTACATGTGAGGTTGTGAAGAATAAATGCGGCCAAATTTATTAGTGCGGCCCAAACTTGGGCCGCTGTGTTTGGCACAGTTTAATGCACAAATCATATTGCTGTAAATCCGTTCAGCAAGGGTTTTGGCCACGGGTGCGACTTTTTCGAGTTTTTGAATTTGTAATCCGTCTGCAAAATGTCTACTCAGAGTGTCCAGATAGTCCTTGATAGCGATGAATAATCTACCACCAGCAGCACCGCTAAGTTCACGAAAGTTAACAGCTGGATTTTTGACTCGTTGGGAGAATTCACTTTAGATTAGTGCGGGCTTTTAGTTGCTCTTTTTTCGGTTGTGTTTCCGTGCAGATTATGAACAGAGATGTTTGCTACGACGGTAACGGGTTCGGGAAAAGCCGAATGGGAACGGAAAATGGGGTTTGTTTTCGGCCAAATGGGAAATGGGACAATTTTTGGAAAATGGGATGGGAATGGGTGGGCCCGGCCTGGCAGTGGAGTGCGAATGGATGGGAACCAAAATCCCGAAATGGGTGAACTCTGCTAGGTATGCGATCAAACAATGAGAATTCCGTTTTGTTTGACTTTGATCGGAATTCTTTTTGATCTGAATCGATTTGGCAAACAGAAAATTTGGCATCAGCATATTCTGGACCGGGTATGGTTCCCCAATGAAAATATTTACTCTACAAGTATCTCGAAGAGTGCATCGGGGAGCACATCTGGAGATGTAAATTTACTCGCGCAAAAGTCCTGTTATTTTTCCCAAATTTACTCTCCTCGGCTAAAAATTCCACAAGGGCAAATTTACTCGGCTGGGCCAAACGGTTCCAGAAGGGCAAATTTACTACTGTAGCAGAAAAAAATATTCCCGCACTTTAAAATTACTCGCGGGGTAAAAGAAAACGGCCGGTACAAAACTAGAGGCGACATTTCTACCGGAATTATATTCTACCGCACGAAACTTAAATATCTGCGAATTAATCTCATATTTTAATTGATTAAAATATATCAGCTAATCCGCGCCCCAATCGGCTGCCTCGTCAATCCGGTTTTCGGCGTGAAGAGCTGCCTTCAAACGGGCGATGCGTCCAGCAAACGACTTGGTCCACTCCTTGGTGAGATCGGACTTCGACTTCATTTCAATAAGCCACTCGGGTCCGTCGGATTTCTTTGAGTGACGAAAGTTAACCAGGTGCTCTGACGAAAAAAGGAAGATTTGCTGAATTTAACAAGGACAAAATGACAAAAAACTGACAATGTGAGCATAACAGGAAAGTAAGTAATTGGTCAGTTTCCAGTGGGGGAGGAGGGAATTTCAGAGTGGAATTGCTGAATGACATCGTTTTTTGGTGATGTGATTTCTCGTATACTGTCGCATATTAATAGTGATTTTCGCAATAAAATTTGCCGGCAACGCTTGACGACATTTTTAGAGAACTGCCAAATACTGTATAAAACAATGGGGCAATTGGCTGTATGCTACTTGTCACTGTACAAATAATGTCATAGGAAAATGTAGTATAGCACTGAATTTTTTGTATTGCAAAATCAAAATTTGATTCAGTTGACACCATCAAGGGGGTGTTTTTAAATCGGGGGGGGGGAGCGAGCTATGAATCCGACCATCAATGATATAATGCAATTCTAGATACCACTCATGGACTGCTGATAGATTAAGGCACAAACTTCCGAAACAGCCATACTTACTGTAAACGGAATCGATGTTGTTTCTTCCGAAGAACTTGACGAACCCAATGCTGTCCGACTTGTAGGGCAATACTCGCTTGATCTCCGCGTAAGGCACTAGCAGCTCCCACATCAGCTTCCTTTGATAGCGATCCTGGTTTTTCGAATTTTTCTGCAGGGCAAGCAGCAGCTGTTTGTTTATCCAGATGGCGGAGTCGCGCGAAAATCGTTTGTAGATGGCGGTGTCAGTGGCCTCTCCATCCATCTCAAAGGTCCACTTGAAATCAGGAACAACTAACCGTAAAAATAATGCCAAAAAACTTAGAGGACTTTAGGCACTACTTCCAGTGAACGCGCGCAATCACAGAGAGCCTTAAACGTTACATTTTGCTATAAGTTTAAGGACCAATCAATTACCGAGTTTGGCTTTCTTTGCGGCTGGCAGTTCCAGTGAGCGAAGTCGCTTAAACTCTGGAAAAAAAACAATCAAAATAAGGTGAATAGAAACTACGCTTTACAGATAAAGCTATTTTTCAGTGAACTACTACTGCAGTTTGACGTACTCTGTAACTTCTTGGCGTAAAAGGCAATTTTCTCGTCGATTTTTGTCAGACTCATTCCACTCTCTTTTCCAGCTGCAGTTTCAGTTTCCTCTGGCTCTACAACCAGATTTAAAAAATAAATACAGCTAGGTGTACAGAGGGTTTAATCACCAGAGTGAACGTACAATTCGGCATTGTAATGCATTGAAGATACCAGTCAAAGGAGCTCTGCGCTTTTTCGGACGAAATCCTCTTTCCTTCTCCGCCCCCTCCACCCCAGCGGCTGCAAATCAAACTCAATTATAAATAATATGTCAATCGCACCAGACAAAATTTACTTTGTCAGCATTAAGGTGTGAGCAGTACCAAAAGAGCGCACAACGAATAGGAATGCATCGATTTCAGTGGCCTACCTGCGGTCTCGTCCTCTGCATCAGCGATCTTTTCAGCGTCACTGGGAAGCCACTCAATGATGTCCAAGCCATTCTCCTCTCGGTCCTCCTCCGCGACATAGTCCTCCAGTTCTACCAGTTCCTCCTCACCATCGTTGTCCTGATCGCCAAAAAGCTCGTCCGCAATCAGGGTCTGCCGCTGCTGCTGTTTCTCCAGCGCTTTGTCCGCGATTGTTGCCTTGGCACTCTGCTTGCGTAAAGAAGGCGGTTTCTTCACCTGTGAAATGATGTGGGAATTCAGACAGTGTTTCCTAAATAATTATTTTCAGTACTCTAAAATTATTTTAGTTAAAAAAAAAAGGCCAGAATTGTTCGAATGTAATGAATTTTATATAAATAAAAATGAAAACAGATGAAACGCAACTGGCGCTTCAAGACTAAAATCTAAAATATTATATTCAAATATGATATTATAAATTAGTAGGACCTGCAAGCGTTCTAGTCATTCTCTACAAATTTAATCAAAGTAAAAAACAACAGAAAGCGATAATCGGATTTAACAAGTCTACTTATACACAAAAAAGTGAAAGGGATTTTAAGAGGACTTCGACGGCAGAAAAAATTGCATTAAAGCATACCTTGTTACCGGTTTTGTGTCCAGCCGTAAGCTCCTTGAAGAGGTTGTTCATATCTTCGTAGTTGCCCACGCCGACGACAGTGGCGGGACAGCGGTCGTAATTTCGACTCCAAAAAAGGTGCACAAACATCCCAACTTCCAGGCAATCTTTCCCACTATAGGTCTTCAACATGGCGGCAGTAAACCGAGGGCGCACTTTTTCGATGGTGAGCTTGGAAGGAAGAACGAGCTCGATAACTTTATCCTCTCCATATTCGAAAACAACAATATCTGCCAAAAAGAAAGAATTACGTATACATTACGTTTTAATCTGGCTAACTTAGGAAGATTTTCAGATGTAGATTTAAAAACGACTCGATATTATTTTTTTCTCAAATACTCATTTATGTAACGAATAAAAAAATGGGTCTTTGAAAAAAATAGAGTCGTTTTGAAATCTGCATCTGAAAATCTTCCCAAGTGAGAGGCGTTTACCTTCTCTCTTCTGTGATCCATTCAAAAGGCCCAAAAACGACTGGGGAATGCAGTTGTTCCTCTCGGGATCAGATGCGACAAACGTTTTTGGTGCCAGAACCCGTGCCTTGGGCATTTTAAATGAGGAGGAGGAAAATAATATGGGAAAAATAACAGCCGTTGCAATTCAAAAATCAGGCTGTCTGACAGATCGAGAGTGTTTGCGTTGAAGTTTGTGTTCATTGTTCAGTGAATTAAAAACATGAAGGCATTCACGCTAGGAGTCCGCTTAATCACTCGCATTGTCTATCCTTGTTCAATGCTGCAGTATGAGCTACGGATCGCTATGTATAAAGCC
>LRSR01009541.1:0-18936 GCA_001579985.1 Hypsibius dujardini | reverse complement strand
TTGTTTGTCCATCTGTCTGTCTGGCTGGAGGTTTGTTTGCCTGTCTTACCAAAACCTTTCCGATTCGCCCAGCTTCTTCCGCCAAAACTGCATTGGACCTGATCATATTGCTTCGCTCGACTTCAAGCTGCTTGATTGTCTGCTGCTTTTTAGTAAAATCTTCGCTGCTCTGCATGAACTTAGCCGAGAGCAACTCCACGTCTCCGAATTCATCGCCCTTAGAGAGACGCAGTTGTTTCTCCAATTCTCGGATCTGTTGGTAGGTAGTGTCGTTCCGGGATGTGAAGTCTCGTTTTTTTGCCGCTGCAGCGTCCAATTGATTGCGATAGACCGCAAGCTGGGTCTGTTCCGGTCCTTCAACAGCGGTGCGTAGCTTGTCTGACATGTTGAAAACTTCGGTTTGAAGCATCTGTGCTTTTATCTGAAAATATTTACAGATTTTTCAATTTTGTTCCAACTTTGATTCTCAATAGGTTTGCAGGGTTTGCATCTTTCAATTCTCGTATGCTCCGACTTACCCGAAGCTCATTAAGACTTTTGTCTGTAAATTCAGGCAGGTTGACTAAATTCTGCAATTCTGTAACGGCTGCCCTCTCCTCGGCGATGGTTTTCGGTAATACCTCCTTCACGGCTCGGCGTTGAATTGTCAGACGATCCTCCAGTTTCTTTAATAATTCTAAAACATTGAACAATTTTACATTACGGTAAACCAAGTAGGAACCCCGATAGATACAGTAGATGCACAAGCAGGCAGGCAGACAAACAAAAAGTTAAACAGACCGACAAAATACATACATACATATAGACAGAAATTAAAGAAAGAAAGATAGACACACAGACACATAGACACACAAACACACCGACAAACACACAGACACACAGACACACCGACAAACACACAGACACACAGACACACAGGCACACTGGGAACGCTAGAAAGGTAGAAGACACCACCGGACAACCAGACGCAGACGGACAGAAGGACAGGTAGACAGACAGACAGACAGACAGACAAACAGACGGTTTGATATGAGACCCAAAGATAACAAAACAGACAGCTAGCAAGCCCAGCAGACAAGTAAACGTCTACGGTGCTAAGAAACCCTTGAATGGCCCTTTGCTTACTTTCAGGTGTCATTTTTAGCCAGTCATTCGTCATTTTCGTGGTGTACTCCTTCAATCGTGCTATACGTTCTGTCTGTGGGGGCGCCAGTTGAAGCAGTTCGGTCCGTTTGACCATCAGTTTGGTGCAGTTTTCTCGCTCTTCACGAAGCTTGTGGGCCAGAGCCATCCGTTCTTCCTTTTCGGCAGACCTCCCCGGCATACTGCGAACTCGCGTGAGCAAGTCTGCAACGCGCGCCTCCGTCTGGTTTTTCTGCAGACGTAAATCCTTGATTTCTTGACGGTATTCATTAACGATATCGGCGTCCGCCTTCAGTTGGGTGGCATTCTTGTGCACGACGGCAAACTCGGCAACCAATCGGTCTTGCTGTGAATAAAGAGCGAAATATTGGTTATGCATTCAGACAGGGGACCGACATAAAAAGCCAAGGCAGGACCGAATCGAGATAGACAGATACAGTCAGACGGCCAAATAGACAGACAGGAAGAAGAGTACAAAGATACACAAATACCTTATGCACAGACGTACCAACAGATACAGAGATAGACAGAGACACAAGAGACATACAAGAAGAGAAGTAAACAGGCAGGCAAACAGACAGACAGACACTGCTATATACAGACATGCAAGACTGACCGGACAGACAGACAGATACGCATACAAACAGACAAAACAGACAGACAAACAGACAGACAGACAGACAGAGAGACAGAGAGACAGAGAGACAGAGAGACAGACAGACAGACAGACAGAGAAACAGACAGACAGACAGACAGACAGACAGAGAAACAGACAGAAGACAGACGACAGACAGTCAAACAGAGAGCCTTGAGAGTTTACCAACCAAAGACCAATTACCTCTTCGCAAATCTGATTGATTTCTGAATCAGCTCGTAGCTCTGGAGGGACGTCAATCTTGATCATATATTTCGCCAGGTAGACTCTTTGCTGGACCATCTGGATGTTGCGCACAATGTACAGCAACACTGGAATGAGCACACGCCGCTTTCCCTCCACCACGTCCTGTCTCCAAGTTGACCTAACAACCGCACACAAATACAATGTACTAATTTCTAGTTAGAAATTGAAATGGAAAAAAATTGGACCAAGAGAACGCGGTCGTCGTACAATTCATCGGCATCTTCGGGAGATGGATACCGAATCAGTCGAAGGAACATAAACATCCGCACCGCCGTTTCCTGGGGCTCTTCGTCCGAAATGCTGCCGGCGTGCTGCAAAATAAATCCGGCATTTCTTAAAAAGTTTGGAAAACGAATTTACTGTTATTGAATGAAGCAATTTACAGTACCGCAGTATCCAAGGAGGCAAAAACATCGTTTAGGAACTGCAGTGCTGGTTGCCCATTCAACGCGTCGAGGTCCAGGATGGACGTCTTTCGGTTGAAGGGAGCTCGTTCAAGTCCTTCCGATATAACCTGCAGATCTTGCGCCATTTTATTTTTAGCAGTACCTTCAGCTATGACGAAAAGAAAGCAGGAAAAGTAGCGTATAGTTAATAGGTCCTGACACATACGAGCAAAAGTAACCTATAGCAACACCTTCCATACCTGAAAATGGATCGATTAAAGGCACGTCCCAAAATGCATTTCTCCGCCGAGTGCCGACCGGTTCACGGATAGGGCAACTGCAAGTGCATCAGGCGGTCAGATCGATGACTGAAATTATTTCATTTTCTGGCATGTAAAGGCATTTACCCGCCCTTTTCGTTGCTGCTCTGCCGGTCGATCTACCAGGCATCTGACTGCGAATGTGAAGTGTACGAGTCTCGTACTGGCTCGTCTGTCTGTCTGTCTGTCTAGCTGTATTGTCTGTCTTATTGTCTGCCTGCCTGTTTGTCTGTCAATCTGTCTGCCTACCTGCCTGCATGCCTGTATATCTGTCTGTCCGTCCCTCTGTCTGTCTGTCTGTCTGTTTGTTTGCCTGCCTGCCTGCCTGCCTGTGTCTTCGCGAAATCATTCACACGATACTCCAGAAAAGTGACAAGTTACTTTAGTTCATTTATACAGCTGGTCCCGACGTTCAGTCTGAGTTACTCAAAAGAAAAACGACAGAGTCAGTCAAAGACAGGAAAAAAGCAAACGGTAATCCGGAGCGTCACGCGGAAAAGGATAAATGATCCGTACTCAAAACGGTATGGAGAGGTATGGATGACGACGACATGAAGGTGATGAGACAGCCCAAACAGTTGAATAGAAAACGATGGAAAGAAGAGAGAAAGTGGCGCCAGACTCGTGGCGCCTACTAATGCATACAGTACTGTATTTTCGCGTTAGACANGCGTGGCCGATTAAACGTTCCACAGCTCGTACGCTGTCCCTGTCTAACGCGAAAATACAGTACAGAATATTTAAGAGACTTTCAGCGAATTCTGAAACCCGACAACAGTCCTGACCAAGAATTTCCCGGAATTAAGACGGACGACGTGCTTTATCATCTACTTCGCAGCTGAAGTCGATTTCTTATGAACTCGCGGTTCGAGCGGCTGACCCTTATCCTGTAAGAAAAGGAAAAAAACGCCGATTATGCTGAGAAGAGATTAATTTAAAAAAATTGCAGCAAAATACCAAAATGACGTGCTTTGTTTTACAATTAAAATCAATTCAAAGTTGAACAGTTGATAACGTTAACTATAAAATTTCCTAAATTTTGTCTTAATTATTAAATTTGTCGTTTAATTAAATTAAAATTCCAAATTAATTTAAACAAGTACAATCGTGACTGACTCAGCGATTTCCGGCATACTTTACACCTTACCTTGCCGCGAAGTTTAATTTCAAGGAGGCGCTCCAATTTAGTCAGGATTTGCGGATTCGGAATCGCTTTGCCAGCTTCGTACCTGTCAAATAAAAAATATACAATAATTTCATATATGCAGCAGAGTGAGGCCTCCGTCGTCGTCGAGCAGATCACACCATCGCTTCGGGGAGATCTTGCCACTTCCCACAACTCTTACTCATTAATAATCTGTTGCTTCTCATTGGCCTTGGTAGCCAGATCCTTCTGTGTCCAGCCTTTTGCAGTCCGTCCTTGTGCAATCAGATGTCCAACCTAAAAGCGAAAAACCATAGTCGCCTGACCTCCAATACTGAGTTACGAACTAACCGGCCATCCATCAACCAATCAACCAATCAACCACTAGTACAACCGCCGATTCTGACTCATCCAATCAATCAATCAACCGATTAGTCAGTGCCCCGAATTGAATACTCATAAACCGAAACAAATCAACCAATCAGTCAATCAACCGACCAGTCAGTGCCCCGAATTGAATACTCATAAACCGAAACAAATCAACCAATCAATCAATCAACCCAGTAATCCCCATTCAAACTTGCTAGCGAACCTCAATTCCCACAGTGTCGTGATGGAGATCCTCTGTTTCCTGGTCCAGTTTCGCCGTGTTCTTCGCCGTGGTGTGCTGCCGATTCGACCCAGCCGCGACTGGAAAAAAAACAAACGAAACGTAAAAATTCAGCCCAACAAGGCAGAAAAAAAAACACGAAATAAATTGCCAATTCAAGCCTCCCTACATTTCTTGGTTGTTTCCACGTCCTGGCCCGTCCGGAAGGCGTTATTCACAGCCTGGAATACATCGAAACACCCCCACCGTCAAACCACAAAGAGGCTGATGAAACTGCCGAGGCTTTTCTACCTGAGTCGTGCGAAGTTCACTGGCTTTCGGAGTTTTCTTCCGGAGAATCGTCACCGAATCCCAATCCGATTCCGACATTTTACGGCAGGTACTAAACCTTGAAGGAGATGAATCTGTGGCTCTTTAAATGGCTTCTAAAGCCAAAAATAATTTTCAAATTGGAGAAGACTCGAAACGGAAAGTAAAAAAATGGTAATCGGAAGTGAGGTAATTCGTTGATATGGAGTCAGGATCGCTATCGGGTCTCTGGCAGTTCGACTCCGACCCGAGTCACCTGACTCGCTTAGCAGTATCAGCTGTTGAGAGTGAGACTAGGAAGCGACTTTTGTAAATGCAACAGGGGGCAGCACACATATTCTTACTCGCACAACAATACTGTAGTGCCACGATTATGACGGTCGGTTAAGCCCCGCCTCCGTCACACGCGCCTCTCTTATGAATTGGCACTCAGTCAACACACACAGGCTGAGTGCGCTACCCGGGTGTTAAAACCGACTGTTATAATCGTGGCATTACAATACAGAACACAAATCTCTTTACCAATATAGGAGGGACATGGGAGGCAAAAAATAACTTCTGTTTGAGAACTAAAAAATAAGGCAAAAAGGAAAAAATCAAAGTCAAAGAAGAGACAAGATAAGAATAATAAGGCAAGAAATGTCGTTCAGCAGCATCAAGCCATGCACGGTTCCGTGAAAGTCCTGCCCACCTTGGTCAGCTGGGGAAGACAGGCAACGAAAACAAAACAAAATTGAAAGAGCCGAATAGAATCGAACAAGAGAATAACTGAAGTCCCCAACGAAGGCACCTTGTGGTGACATGATACGCTCAAGCATCATGCCGTCGACGTCCTTGAATAGCATGTGCGTGATTCTGAATTTGAGGTGGATGGAGCGAAGGTGGCATGTAGAAGGCAATTAAAGGTCTCTGCCTACATGCAATAACAAGCAAAGCAACTAGCTTGGAATGTTTGAAATGAATAATGCTAGGTATATAAAAGCAATTTTGTTCTAGGGCGTTTGTTAGAACTGGACTGTACACACATGGCAAAAACCGTGCGCTAACCGAGTCAAGCCATTATACTCGTTGCGTTCCTGTTGTAACACAGCCGCGAGTTGAAATGCTTAATTCGGTCATCGCAAGGTTTTTGCCACGTGTGTATCTACCTTTATCCGTATCGCTGATTGACAATGCCAAGGGCTGGGACGTGGCGGCATCAGCCATATTTGCGCTGGGTCGTTGCGATGAGCCGGATACGGGATAGCTGGAAATGCCGTCGCTGCTGTCGGTCTTCCTGCTATGGCTGCTGATAAAGGACGAGTCAATTGCAGGCAAACCAGGCTGAAAAAACCAAACCCCGCATTGTAAACCACCGGTGGAGACGGACCACGAACGAAATGCCGCGACCTCACCCCTTTCAAATACATTTCGATGGCTGATTTCTCATTGCCCGGAGTGCTGATGAACCTGAGCGGATTCCGGCCGCGAGTAGACGGGGAGGTATCTCGCTGAAAGAAGCTTGCCGACCGACGAGCCGTAGATGTCGTAGAGGAAAACGCGCTTTCTTCATCCTCTTCCTGCCATCATGAAGCACAAATTTCAGCATTCAACGATTTGGGATGATCGTTCAGATAAAAAACGGGTTCGCGATGGCCAGATCATTCAGATCAAAAAATAGAGGAATTTCGTTAAAAACAATATCAACTTACGTTGTCTGAAAATTCCGGTTGCTCCTTAATAGAGGGCGGCATGAAATTCTCCCCGGAAAAGCGGGGCCGCCAGCTGTTGCGTTTGGTGAACTGACGAGGTGGAAGGAAATTTCGGCCTTGTGGAGGAAGCGAGAGACGACGAGGCGGAAACTGTTCTGCGGAGTCATCAGAGAAGGAACGAGAATTTCGTTCCGTTTTTAATTCGGGCATCTGGCAGTTGTAGTTTTGGATCCAATCAGATTTATTGCCTTCTACAATGGAAGATTTGAATTCGGGTGCGGCTGAACTTGCCCCACGCGGAGGGGATCGCACTTGATCAGTGGTTGGAGGATTTGATTGACTGGGCTCCTCTCCCGGATTCTCCTCCTCCTCCTCCTCCTCCTCCTGCACACCCGGAATCACCATGGATTGGAACAAATTGGGTGAGGAGTTCCTCTCCTCCTCCCCATCCGGAAGCGGTTCTGCCTGCGTTAGGGGATACAGGAAACGACAGACGAAAGCTGCGAAAGCACAGCATAGGAAAAACATGTCATGCTGGAGGAGGTCGAGGAAGAATTTCTTGATCAACATCCAGCCGGATGGCGACTGGCACATTCTTCCCGATCCGCGAATGATGCGGCTAGACCGGAGTAAACCCGTGTGGCAGTAAGCAAGTGGTGTCACATGAGGGCACAAAAGATGCTAAGTACTGTATATGAACAGTGCGAGAAGTGCAGAAATAAGGAAAATATTACTGAGTATGAGGGAGGGGTCCTGGAATGGGCCACTTGACTTTCTCCTACCCTGGAATGGGCCACTTAACTTTCCCGTACCCTGGAATGGGCAACCCTGGAATCAGATCTTCTAGACAGGTTTTGGCTATCACCAGGGTCCTCAACGACAGAAAATAATTAATCACCCCGATGGAACGTGTATCAGATATAAAAAAAAGTTTTAGGAACAACTTTAAAAACGAAATAATTGGACAGTTGGAAAAGGCTCACTGTAGAGGCCGCTGACTATGCAGTGACTCATCTGTTTTCGATTAATTTGCGACAGAGCGCCCCCTGCCAACCAATGGCCCATTCCAGAACCCTTCCCTGTTTGTAAAGTAGGGAACGAACTGGCGTAGGGAAACACGAAAACTGCCAGTCACCGCTTTGAGCTGAACAGAAGCTCATCAGCTGTTCTGACTTCTGAGTTCTGACCATCTCGGGCTTGACACGATAAATCGAGGATACGTAGATCAGATCTCCGAGATTGAGAAGTTACTAATGTAAAAGTATGAACGCTGTTCAACGGGCCTCATTATACGTTCTCCGTTCGTTTTGTTCATTCCGGTGACTAACACAACGAAAGACACCAATCAATTAATCAATTGTTTGTTAGGGGAAGCACGAAGTGGCGAAATGTCGTTAGGCAAGAAATCAAAAATCCAGCAGGAAGTAGGAGGAAACTTTTGATACTGTAAGAACGAATGTTAAAACAGGTCGCCATCCTTATTACCAGATCCTGCTATCAACCTGACGAGGAGACAGTAGTAATATCAAAGTAAAAACAAAGAAAGAAAAGAACGTGAGAAAATCAGAGAAATAAAGACAAGACTGCTTCCTGAGAGAAACTGGATATTTTCCAAACCAAACCAAAAATTTAATAAAATTAGGCGCCGCAATGTGGCGCAAAACGCGAACAAAATCAAACGCGAATCAAACGCGCGAATCAAAATCTCCACACTGTTGACCAACTTCCATAGAATTCCACCACCGAAACTCGACTCGGCTATCCTTTTAAACCAACTTGCTCCCTGTGACGCCGGATCACTAAAACCAAATAAAGAGACATCAAGGATGTAGTTTTATATTACAAACTTGACCGCTACACGATTGACTGCAATGCCATTGAATTGACGGCTCAACTTACGGGTCATCGCCAGTGTGACGTCCTTCGCGGAGAGAATAATGAAAAACAAGGACAATTAAAACTGAAGCAAAGATTTTTCCCAAGCCAAATAACAATACTTAATGTGCAAAATGCTTTTTACCTTGGGCATGATGGTGACTCGCTTGGCGTGGACCGCCAGCATGTTCACATCCTCGAACACCGTCATCAGATAATACTCCGCAGCCTCCTACGAACACACAAAAACCCCATCCAGATCAACTAAGGCTACATCATGCTATTTTCCAAGCTTCCTCCTTACCTGCAATGCGGTCAGCGCTTCTTTCTGGAATCGAAACGAGCCCCCATCCATGGCTTCGGGGCAGAGTTCACGCACGCACCTGGTAAAGATTCTCAACGGAATCACCATCTTCGGAGGCCTGTGAGAGGGAAAATCGTTCGCTCAATGAACCATAGCGTGTAAAAGCAACCAGAAGCCCCACAAACAGCTGCACAACAATGAAACGCCCACATTGTACATACTTGTTCATCTCCTTCCGCAGATCTCGCAATCGTACCACGTTGGCAATCCCCTTCTTCTTTGGCTTCTTCTTTTTCGGTAGAGAAGCGCCGTCTCGTCCCCGCTGACGGTGCAGCATATTCTGCTGGCTACTTTGCGCCGACTGCAGCTGATTGGCTCGCCGGCCGGCAACCGCGTTACCTCCAACATTTCGACGGACACCTCCTCCGCCGCGACTGCCAGATGTACTGGGTTGCTGCTGCGAAGCTGCCACCTCCTTTAACAACGCCTCTGCAAACTGCATGTCCTCTCGCCGATGCGGATGCGACTGCTTGCGCTTATTGCTGCTCCCGCCGCTCGCTTGGGTCGTCTTTCGCTCCGTCAAATTGGTCGTCTTCCTGGCCGTCTGCGAGGACTTGGCGTTTGGCTTGCTTCGTTCCGCGTGTCGAGCGATGGAAACGGAAACAGGCGCGATCGGTTGCGGGGCCGGGGATGACTGAGTTACCGATCCACGGGAAGATTCGCGTGATGCTGGCACACTCATTTCCGGTTCGTTGTCGTCGTGACGCTCGGACTCCGGGCCGGAAGTTGTCGTGAACTCCGCCGGAACCGGTGCAGCTTTGCCAGCAGCCTGCTGCTGAGGATGGGTCGTCTTAGTGGCGATCTGCGAGCGCGACGCGCTACGTCCCAAACCGGGACCACGCACCGAGCCGGACTTTGTCTTCTTGAGGGTAACTCCTGCAGAAGTGCTGGCATAATTGATGGTGCTGCCGGAAGATTGTTGTTGCTGCTGCAATTGCTGAAGGGGTCGCTTCGACTGCTGGGCCTTGGCAGTGTCGGGGGAAACGGAGGACTCGTCGGCAGTGGATGAAGTGTTAGATTCCTGGGTGGCGGTCTTCGAGCAGTCAGCATCAGTGTCGGACTCGGAAATCTCGGCTGTAACGAAACAATTAAATCGGTATTTATAACAAGCATTTATTTATTTATAGTCCTGAAATTTACTTTAAATATTAAGATAACATTATTCCACATTTTATTTAAAACAAACTTAAGACAATATTTAATAATAAACAATGGGTCAAGGCAAGTGGTCATTTTGTCGGTTGATTGGCCATTTGTTTTGTTTGTTCTGCAAGGGCGATTGTCGTTGGGAAGCGGATTGACAGACAACACAGACAGCAGACAATACAGACAACACACGCAGGCCGAGTGTGTCGCACGTCTGCATTCGAAAACAGAAGTCCCAAAACCCGAAGTGCTGTTTTCTAAAAATATACTGGCTACAAACCTCTCAGAAGTCAGGAATGAAGGATGAGACTGCCTGGTTTGATAACTACGCAGTAGTATGACTGCAAACTGCAGTGCCACGATTATAACGGTCGGTTTAGTCCCGTCTACGTCACACGCACCTCTGTCAAAAGCTGGCACACAGATAACATACACAGGCCGAGTGTGCTGCCCGCGTGTAAAAACTGACCGTTATAATTGTGGCACTACAAGTACATTGTTATTTGGGATTGCTTGGCGCTTGATTGATCGATTGCCAGTTGATTAAACACAAATTAAAAATCTAACTGAACTGAACTGATTCTAACTGACATTTTATTCAAACTATTATTTTAACAATTCTCCACTGAACAGCGTACGCAAGTATCCGCCAGCAGGGCATCACTTACCTTCGAAAATACTCAGCTGCCGCTGCTGCTGCGAAAGCCCCAAAAACGAATTCTCCGCCATTGCGGCAATTTGGAGGAAGTGAAATATTTGCCAACTGATCCTGAGGAGGAGATCGGAAGCAACCACCAAAAAAGCTAGGAGGAATAAAAGTCAAGACATGCCGTGAAATGCGATGTTGTGAGATGTGGGTGAGAGGCAAAGAAATAAAGTTTTTGTATGGAAACAAGAAGACTGGATGTAGGTGAGAGGAAAAAATGAAAGTTGGTTTTTGTTGGGAAACAAGAAGACTGGTGAGAATTCTGCTGCAAATTATCAATGCTTCAGCAGTGCAAGTAGAAATGGCACGTCCTAGTATGTTTTCCAAATTGAATGTTCGTTATGGAAACTGACTGGGCGAATTGAGCAATTTCCCTCTGCGAAGTCATGCATTTTCTACTTGCGTCAGATTTCGCGTTTAAATACGTTCTGATCGTGGCGCCGGATGTGAATGAGCACGCTTTTCTATTTTACTCAGATTTGTTGCGATGCATGAGCGAGGCACAGGTGCATACACAAGCGGAAAACAAAAACGCCCCACACGCCGCTGGAAAAATAAACACGCGAGCTTCGAGTTGGCGAACTAAAAATTACTTTATACCAGCATGGAGCAGTGGCATCGCTTGATTGACTGATCCACAGACTTGTCAAGGTGTTTAATATACGGCTGTTGCTACCGCCTTTAGCTTGATTGATATGTTACGAAACAGAAACAGTCAAGTCAATTCGTTCTCGCCTGATTGATGGATCAGTAAAATAATACAGCCACAATGGTTTGAATAACCCATCCTTGACATTGTATGGTGACTGCCGCTGCCCGCACTGGACAGAGCCAAACTTAGGCATAGAGGTTACGCAGACAGAGACAGACATACCGACACAAACAGACAATTAAGTGGACAGACAGACCGGCCCACAGACAGACAGACATACCGGCAGACAGACAGACATACAGGCAGACAGACAGACATACCGGCAGACAGACATACCGGCAGACAGACAAACATACCGGCAGACAGACATACCGGCAGACAGACAGACATACAGGCAGACAGACAGACAAAACAGGCAATGAATCGGATAAGCACTGCACAGTAAACGTTGGACCGTGGTAACTGGTAATTATTTCGAAGCGAATTCTTATTACATTCATTACTGATATAAATATTAGATTTGACAATAGTAAAACGACATTTAAATTGCAATAAACAGCCAAGCCACCACACACGGTAAAAATAGATACTAGTTCAGTGCAGTTAGCCAGATATAATATCAGCTCGCTAAACACACCACAAAAACTAAAGCCAGCAAAGAATGTCAATATTCCGGGCGGGAAAAGCTTAAGAGTATGTACCTTCCTCATACTGCTCCTAGATTAACGCATTTTCAAGCGGGAAGCAAGTAAAAAAGTGGGTGTCTGAGAATAAGAGAAATGCGCGCAAGACAAAAGATAAACACTGCACAGAATTCCCCGCTTTACGATCCCACTTTTCTTCACTTGTCGTGGGTCCACGGAGCTCGGCCTTGGCTGACGGGCACGCCAAATGCGGTGTCTGAGTTATTGGGCGACTTGGAGATTGATCGGGCACGAGCGCGTGCCTGTTCCGAACGGGTAAGTACCGGCGGCGGCTTCTGAGCGGGCGACGGCTGATTTTGGGTAGAAGCCTGCAGGACAAAATAATTCCTATGGTGAAACCCATCCTCCGAAACTTATAATGTCTCAACAGTACCGAATACTGCAGCTGATACGCCAAGGGATGAATCTTAAATCCAAATAGCCTGCAAACGCAATAAATGTTGATTGTACCGGCCCTCCCGGACACACCGTCGTATTCGCAATCAAGAAAGAAATGGACGTGAGCAGTGAAGTACAAACAGACAGACAAACAGACAGACACAGACAGACAGACAGACAGACAGACAAACAGACAGACACAGACAGACAGACAGACAGACACAGACAGACAGACAGAAAAACACAAGACAAATAGACAGACCGACAAACACAACATATAGGCAGACAGACAAACAGAAAGATTGACGCATGCATAGACAGACACACAGGCAGACATATAGGAAGACAGAAAGACAGACCACGAGAGCGAAAGAGAGAGACGCACAAATGAACGCAGACTACCCCGAACCAATGAATCCCAAACCTTACCGAGCGACAAACTGGCTAGCCGGTCGTTTCGGTCGCAGCTCGGGATGAACCATAAAAACCATATGAGGAAATCCGGTGCCGTAATACGCTCCGTCCGTGTGGTGGTGACGGGAAGATTTAGGCGTGTAGACGTCCATACACCGCGGGCAATATAACTTGACCATGCTTTCACCTGGAAAAGCATACCAAGGGAATAAAGGAGTGTCGCGGGTTATCTGTATTACTAGTAAGTTAATGCCCGTTCTCTGTGGAATGTGGACCACGCACGTACCAGGCACGTCTGACAGTCCAATCGGCAGAACGGGCTGGTTTTCGCAGTAGACACGCGGGCAGTGACCAAAATCACCGTTTTGATATTTATCTACCTATAACGCAAAGAAATGGAAAATACATCGCAGTACCAGGATAACACCCGTAGACAACTACTGTCTTGGGAGTTGGGAACGAAACTGATTGACCAACGACCGTACAGCCAAAGTCCTGAGATTCGAACGGTCACGTGAGTTTATTTCTATCGAACCGTTTGCTCGAAGCTGGCCGTTTCTAGTTCGGAGTTTGAGACAGTAAAGTAGAAATTGAACCGTGACGTCGTTCGAATCTCAGGACTTTGACTGTAGTCCAACTGTACAGACAACCGAAAAGGGAACCGAAACAGACTCTCCACGGATGGATTACCATTTGTGCGATGCCACGATTCGTCAAAATGTATCGAGCATGAATGAGTCCATAAAGCTGCAATCATAAGGTCAAAGTCAATGTCATGACTACGTGTACACGGAAGAAACGAATATGGAGCTCAACGGGACCTCACTCACCATTTCTGCTGCCTGTTCGATCAGGTCGCTCTGGTTTGGATTGTCTTCCAGCTCCTCCTCTGAAAGCAAAATATCCATCGTAATGCCATGAATTCGTTAGTGTCAAGCACATCCACAAAGTAGAAGAACGAAAGATTGCGCCTCGTCCTTTGCACTCTCACCTGGCTCAAGATCAAGAATCATATCGAGCGCCTGGCGATAATGCGGTATCTGCTCATTCAGGCCTGTCAGGTTGAATTTGTCCTGTATGTAATCCTCGTCGACCTTTTTAAACGCAAGAATAACACCATGAGAACGATCGGAACGAAGTTCAACTGGAAAACACAGGTAATATAATCAACGAAGAAAAAACAAAAAGATATACAGACCTCGCAAAAAAACTCATTGCCACGAAGGCCGCAAAACCAAGAGATCCACGACACCTCCTCCGAACTACTCATTCTGAATATTCCTGTTCTGCGGCTGGATAAAAAAAAGATCGGATATTACAGCTGCACCCTCGAGGAACTGTGTCGTACCCTAACTAAACTCCTCAATCTCAAACTTTACCTCGCCTAACTGCAGCAAAGACGTCCAGCGATGCCTCCACAACCACCTAGAGATTACTTCCTGGAAAACGACGTTGAAAATAGCGTCAGGCAAGTTTAAGAACCAAACCGTATGAGTAGTGCACTGCACAAACCAAGCTTCAAATCTGTGAACTTACAAATCTGAGACGTCCTCCGCTGCAACAGCCTTCCCTCCCCTCAAACGGATATCGATGACTCTGAAATACCACAGCATCATTCATAACTTCCTTTTCGTTAGTCGCAAGGAGGCATGTCGGGTAGAATTGCTATGACTACATGCATCATCCCAAGAGAACTCTCGAGAACCTCAATTTGCTATTTCTTCTTACCAGGGGAAAACGGCAGCCCGATGCTTCTCGACCTGAGAATCGGCTGCTTTTGCACTGCAAAATCCAAAATCCAAGATAAAAATAATTGAGATAATTGAAAGTTCGATCAACTTCATCCGGAGTCGACATACATGTAATCTCACGATTGTGAAAGAGAAAAATTGAGGAGAGAAAAAATCCGCTCAGCGACCGAATTCCCGATGACTGGGCAATTTCCGCCTCAAGGTCCGCTGGTTGAATAGCTCTCCCAAAATGAATTCCCAGCTTGGGAATTATGTCAAGCGCGGCAAGGAGGTAATTTCGAAACCAGGAGCTCTCGAGCGAAGACGATTTTTGGGGAAAGAGTTGAAATGAAAAATGCCAACACGAACACGGTGTGGGCGTTGCGCACTGCGTCCTGCACACAAAATCAATCGCCCTGCATATCAATGTGCGCATTGCACAATTAAAGGCTGTTTTGCCGATTTTTTAGCTTCTGTGTGGACAGAGAAAAAAATGGAACTTACTTAATACTTAATGGAATGTGCATAAACTTATCTTTTTTCAGCCATTATACCCAAAAAACTAGAGAGGAAAGAATCAAGCTTGTCGTCGCCAAAACCAATCACGTGCTGTCATTCTATAATTTCCTCTATCAGTATTTACTGCAGCTAAAGCAAAAATTTAAAGGGAAATGGCTTAATGGCATCAAATAGATCAACCTAAGGCAGTGGCGCAGTGCACTGCACTTCACGACAAACTGCAGAATGATGAATGAAAATGCGTAGTTCCACAATTTCCCGGTTCCTCATTCATTCATTTTCCGAATTCCGTTGGCAGTTTGTGCTCTTAACCATAACTTAAAATCTTTCCTGTTCAGTGTTTTCATTTGTCTTCCTCCGGTGAATCGGACCAGGTCAGTCGAATATTTACCTACCCAAAACCTGACATAAGCCAGGAATTGTCAAATATTAATTTCATAATTCCAATATAATAATTTCCCACCCTCCTGAAGTGTCTCGCTCATTCCCATGACGAGGCTGTTTGTACTAGTACTGACATGTTTTTAGAATCTAAAATTGAAGTTGCTTCATGGACGTTTTTGCAGGATCTTCGGTACAGCGAGGGGAGCGCCAGCAATCGGGACCCTATTTGGGGAAGGTGATTTCATCAGCCCCTGTGATCTTCCACCTCGCACTCTAAAATGGCAGCCTACGACGGCGTGAACGGCAACGGAACCGGTGAGACTCATGTCCGCGATGTGTCCGACGATTCCGCGGAGAAGGACATGAATGGTGCGCAAATTGCGAGCGAAACAGCTCACATCCCCACGGCGGACGCTGCTGAGAACGGTCAGAAGGGCCACGGCCGAGCGGGCGATGAGACAACCGTTCGCGACGCTTCCCAGCCCGGATCACAGAGCAACAACAACGGAATCGCTCAGAAACAGGCCGCACCGGTCAAGAAGTACTCGTTTTCGGTGGATGCACCGCCGTTTGTCCCGTCCGCGCCGTGGAAACCGCCCTCAGTGTCGGTGGATGCGACTGTGGCCGGAGGTGCGACTGTGGCCGGAGGTGCGGTGGCGAGCGATGTGACTGCATTGCCGGCTGTTCCCTCATACAGCGACGCGGTGTCGGGACATTTAAGTAATATCGCGGCAGCAGGCGAGCATGTCCGGGAGAAGTTGCAGGAGATTACAGCTGTAGTGCCCATTCTGCCTGCTAGCGGTGACGCGGTGAATCTTGGGGAGTCGAGCGCCCCATTGGCTACGAATTCGCAACCAGGTCAGTCGATGGAATGGTGTTGACATAGTGTTTGTTCGAAGGGAAATGGCAAATGGTTGTATTTACCACCATTTTTTTCGCAAACTTGGCTGCTTGATTGATCGATTGCGGGTGTCACTTTGGTCTTTGGTGTAACATTTGTTCGTTAACGAGCCTTTGATTGAATGATTGCTGACATAATCTTCTCAATTCATAAATCGTATAAGCATCGCTTGATTGGATTGTTTGCGCAAAATTAGATTTTTATGACTGTTTTTGAAGTCCTGTAGATCAATTGATCGATTGACGTGACAGCATCCACAAACACTTTACTCATGGCAGTTTCTTTTTTATCCAAATCAAAATTCCAAATAAATCAACTGACTAAATTGATCATTGGCGTCTTTTGATTTTCATCGATTCTTTTGTACCTTAACAAAGGCGGAGGTCACGAGCAAGTGACGCCTCTGGATGAGAAGCTCCACGCCATCTCGCCCGCTCAGGAAGGCATCGTTGAAGATTGTCCAGCGTCATTTGACCTGCCGAATGCAGCGAACGAACAGCCCACCGCTTCATCCTCGACTTGCGAGACTGTTGTCCGAAACACTGATGCCACGACCGTCTCCCACGAAGTGCAGGAGATTAACGCAGCTATTTACGATGAATCCGCGGCAGTACCAGAGTGGTTGGACGTTCTCGGGAACGGCGGAGTGATGAAGAAGGTATTAACTTGCCAGAGAGCTTGTCCATTGGTGGATTGCTTTGATTGGTGGATTGCTTTGATTGGTGGATTTTGGTCGTTTTTTCGTAACGGTGGGGCGTTTACTAATTCCATTTCTGAATCACTCTACAGACTGTGGTGAAGGGACAGCCCGGCACGAGACCAGTCAGGTCGAACATCGTTACCGTCCGCACCAGCGCGCAGGTCTTGAACAGTGATCTGGAGGCCAGTGCCGCGTTCCGGCTGGTGGACCAGAATCAATCTCTTCGGTTCTCAGTCGGTGATCTAGAGGTCATTCAGGGCCTTGATCTTGCTGTGAGTCTTCAGTGTCCTGAATAGTGTTCTTGATTGGTCAGATAACAAGGCGCTGTCTCTGACAATTTTGATGTAGTTTCGCCTCATTTGGCTATTTTTGATCTGATTGATTGATCTGATTGATGATGATGCGTTCGTTCGTTCCTTTCTTCCAGGTCCAGCTCATGGATATTGGCGAAGTTGCCGAAGTGAAGATTTCACCAAAGCACGCGTATGGCGAGATTGGATAGTAAGAGAAATAAACCGAAGTAAAAAACAGAACTTGGCTAAACTAAAGTTTTAATGACTATTTTTTTTTTAGTCTCTGAAAAAGCTAAATTAATGTTTTATTCACTAGACATTTAGCTGGAAAAAATTTGACTAAAAATTAGTTTTTTTTTGTCATCCCTAGGATTTCTTTTATCTAACGGCATATGGTTTTTCATCCATGCCTTCTTCCAATGTAGCCAGGCAGACGGAGTTCCCACGGTCCCCGGTGATGCGACGCTCCTGTATACTATCGAGCTGTTGAAGGTGGAGCCGCCACAGGAGATAGAAAATCTCACAACTGCGGAGCGTATCCAGATTGCGTGAGTCTCATGCGAAACTCTTCCGGTCTTGTAAATGCGGTGTGTGCATATGCCCCTTTGTTTTGTCTGCACAGGCACCATAAAGTTGATCGCGGCAACTTCTGGTACAATCGGAAAGAGCCCATGCTATCTTTGAGCTTGTATCAGCGCGCGGTCAGCCTGTTGGAGGCTCCGAGTGATCGGTACATAGCACCCGAGGAGACTGTCCTGCTCAATGCCGCCAAAGCACGCGCCTATGGTAACCTCTCTTCCGCCCAAGTCCAGGTTAGTGCGGGATCCCGTGATGAGGTCTTTGATCTTGTCTTGGATTTGATGACTTGACTCTTTTTTTCTTGGCTGTTTGTTTGCCCACAACTTCTCGTGATTTTGTATGCGTCTCTGTAGTCTGAGTATATAAATGACCAGTCTTCCTTTTCCGTAGGAAGGAGTGTGGGATGAAGGCTTGCGATCGGTCAATAATGCCCTCCGCTACGACGCCAATAACGGCAAACTCTGGCTGTAGGTTACTGAGCTTACACACGTGGCAAAAACCTTGCGCTAACCGAGTTGAGCCTTTATACTCGTTCAACGCATGTTGTACACAGCCGCGAGTTGAAGTGCTTAATTCGGTCAGCGCAAGGTTTTTGCCACCTGTGTAGTATTGTGTTTATTCTTGTTACTGGGAATGGATGGTTGAATGGTGTTTTGGTTGAATTCACAGTCGGAAGGTCAAGATTTACAAGGAGAAGGGGCAAATTGAGGATGCTGTTAATGCATGTGAAGATCTTCTGCAGAAGGGTTCACTGGTGGGAGAGTCATTTCACCAGGTATGTACGTGCGCACTCACAACTCCTAGTACTTGAGGTGTCGTGTCTGAATCTTTCTCGATGCCAGTGACTTTTCACGGGTATGTATGCATGTCTGTTGCGAATGTCCGTGTCTGATTGTACACGGCATGGCTCTCATTCCCGGCTTAAAGGGCCCTTCCCTACTACGAGCACTTACGTACCGTTTGGTAATTACGGTTCTTGAATTCCTGACTGATTCTATTGCCAAGTTGCCTGCCGTGTCTTACGATAATACTTTGTAGTCATTCAGTATTATTCAAGACGACTGCCGGTCTCTTGTCTACTCATGTT
>LRSR01009538.1:0-10280 GCA_001579985.1 Hypsibius dujardini | reverse complement strand
ATAAAAGAATGTTTCCATCTGGTCGTGGAACCGATTAATTTAAGGCGCTCGGTTATTTTTGCTTTCTCCATCCGCTATAGCGCTTTAACGTACCGAATTAATTACTGCATAAACGATCCTTTACCGTCGCACGAGAGGGTGCGAGGCATTTTCGCAAAATGCTCGCCCGTGTATCAAACCGCTTAGCCACTCACGTCTGTCCGGGAATATTGCATAAGCATGCAAGCAGACTTGAGCAGATAAAACAGCAAATTTTCGAACACAAAATGATGCGAAGTTCTACTCAACCCGTAATTAGCAAATTGTTCAAGGCAATAGCGAAAGCTCGTCGTGATCTTTGAAGGCAAGCGTTAAAACCACACATGAACAACTTGCCGGGCTGTAAATTTATCTAGAAGAAGGGGTGTTCATTCCGAATCCGGCTTATCATCCCACTATAAAGATTGAAGTCTGTTCCTGGCCTTACTCCAAATTGGAAATTCTAACCATAATGACTAAATATGTCGATGGTTTATTGTGATGCGAATGTAATAGCGAAAACCAAAAACATATTTACTGTATGACTTCATGCTTTAGGTAATTCTTTCCCTATGTATCAAAGATGAACTTGATTATTGATTGATCACTAATAGGCAGAAAAGTTTACGTGGTGGGCGATGGGGTATTCTATAACTGATCCGGTAAATGCCCAGTGTGAAATCGAGTTTAGCGATTCCGGGCCACGTCTCGGTATTCACTGTAAAACCAGAAGTTTCCGAACTCCCACAGTCGGAATTTGTGTGAGTTCGGAATTCAGTGTTGCTGCTGCTGGACGAGACAACAGTGTTTTCATGTTTTTCCCAGTACGTTTTTTTACTGGTGCTTTTTCTTATTTCTAATGACACTGCAAGTGAGTAGTGAGGCAAGAAAAAAAATGCATATAATAGATGAAATTTTGCAAAGAATATACGATTTGGTCATTCGATCGATCATGCGAGAAGAAGCATGTCGAATAACATATTGACCGCTGCTACGTCATCAAGAAACTGTTTGTCCTGGTGGTCGGCCCACACAAATATGGCACGCCAAGCGGGCCAAAACATGCCTACAATTCTCACAACAGTAAATTTTCCCAAAACATTCTTGTCATCCAACCTTGCCGTCCTCCGCTCAGTCATTCCACCCCCGTCCCTGATTGTCCATTAACAATCTGCATAAACTGCAATGTAAGTTCTTTTATTTTGGATGCATCAACAAGGATGACTGGATGTACACAATAAATGAAAATTGTTTCATGCAAGTACTGTAGTGCCACGATTATAACAGTCGGCTAAGCCCCGCCTCCGTCACACGCGCCTGTGCCATGAGTTGACCCTCAGCCAGCACACACAGGCCGAGTGCGCTGCCCGGGTGTAAAACCGACCGTTATAATCGTGGCAGTACAATAAGCAATTTCATTATTCGATAAGAGTTTGTTTTGCTGCGGCTAGAAAATGCTTTCTCCCGCTCGTACTTCCGTGGACGGATTCGGCTCCTCCGTGGCTACCTATTTGCCGCTTGCCTTGCGGAAGGTGCTTGTGGCGGAGAATGCAGCGATGCAGAAGGCGCAACCCGTTCTCGCAGCGGTCGGAGGCATCGCTCTCACTTACGTCGCATGGAAGGCAATTAACAACATCGGAAAGGGACTGATCACCTATTTCTTAGCTAGACCGTTGCACCTGGGAGCAGATCTCAAAAAGTCCGGCAATTGGGCAGGTACGTCGGAACCGAAACTGGCTATAGTAAATGCGTTTGTTATGATGCGACGTTGACGTGACGGTTACTGTAGTTTTCTCTCGCTTGATTGGTGGATTGATGGTGGACCAAGTTGCAGCCAAATTCAGCGGTCCGATTTCGAGCCGAATTGATGCATTAACAATCTGATTTTATTGTTTGTGTAATGTAATTACAATTACGTTGATACTTTTAATATGATTGATTCCATTTGACTTGCTTGGATTTTTCCGTTACATTTTCTCCTTGCTTTCATCCTCTTTGTCAAATGACCTAAATATTGTCGGTTTGTATTTTCAGTGATAACAGGAGGAAGCGACGGAATTGGCAAGGAGTTCGCTTTTCAAGTGAGCGCGAACACTGCCGTTTTATTACCAGGGCGCGCTCTCTTCGTCGTCATGCTCAGTTTTTTACCGTTCTGATTGATTCACCAACAGGTCGCGCAGAAGGGATTGAATGTTGTGCTAGTGGCAAGGACCATCGAGAAGCTCGAGGGTGTCGCTCGCGAAATCAGTACGTCCACGCTGCTGTGTTTTTTTTTACTACACACCAGAAATGGCTGGTAAATTGTAATAAAAATGTTAATATACTGACTCGCCGTTCGTCTCATCCGCAGCCGCACGATTTAATGTGCAGACCAAAATCATCGCCATCGATTTGGCAAAAATGGGGCCCCACAATGTGCCGCAGATGCAGGATGAGCTGAAGGATCTGGACATTGCCTTGCTGGGTTTGTATTTTTAATTCAATTTACAATCAGACACATGGAAAAAGGTTGTCGATTTTTAATTAAAATTCCGGAAAGCAGCGTTTTTATTTTAAAGTTTTTTTAAAATTTATAGTCAGACTTTGGGCACGTGCTGATTTGTAATATTATTTAAATTCCAAATCTCGTTTGAAGCAAAATTGGTTGCTTTGCAGTGAACTGCGCTGGTAGGATGACTGGCCCGGGGAAGACTCTGGAGAATCCGGCCACCGACGAGGTAACACTTATCCCCGAAATTGTTTTACGTCCACATCATTCGCACAGACGTGGCAGTTGTTCTACCGTTGCAGGAAGCTGCTAATTTGGTCAATCTAAACTGTCGCTCCTTGATTATGGTAAGCCTACCGCACGGTATTATCTGTTTGTTCGCAGCCGTCTTCCTTACAGAAATCATGATTCTTCCTGCATTGTATATAGATGACACGTGCGGTGCTTCCACTGATGCAAAATCGCAAGTCCGGCCACTCCAGATACGTCATAAACGTCAGCGGTATCCTGGGCGGAGTCGCGCCAGTCGGCGGATTCGCCATCTACAGCGCGACCAAAGCCTTTACCGATTCCTTCTCCCGCGCCCTCCACAAGGAGTATAAAGACTCCGGAATATTTGTGCAGGTACTATAGAAATCCCTCCTTTTGACGTAGGTACGGGCGCGCTGGCTCGCTCTCAAGTCAGCTGTGATTGCAGAGCCTCATTCCGGGGGCCACGACCACGAAACTGCTACCCGAAAAGATGCAGAAGCACGGCAGTCCGGCATCCGCGGTCGTTTCCAACTCGTTGGCCCAGTTGGGTCTGCGGTCGCGAACGCACGGCTACTGGAAGCATGCCATAGCGGTAAGACTCCTCCCACGAGAAGGCGTCATCTCACCGGTCAGTGTTCATGGCGCTTTTCATTTCCCCCAGGCAACTGTGCGAGGGTGTCAGGGCGTCATTGAAATCAAAGGACATTAAATCCACATCTTGGCCGTGGCGAAATGGGTTTTTCTCCCGTTTGTCTAACACTTTTGTGACTTTCCTAATTTTCTGTCGTTCTCGTTGATTGAAGGGGCACTGCTCGTGATTTTTGACGTTTCAAGTGTTGTTTTAGTTTCAGTGTGTGCATTTCATATCCGCTCAAGTGGGAGTGGTTTTAACGGTCTTGTCCGGGACCATGTTTTGCAGTATTTGTTTTTTGGTGTGAACTGTCCAAATGTATGCCCTGTTGATTATGGGTTTCGAATGTGGATTAAAGTAAATTCTCCAGATTGTCTTTACTTGAGACACTTATTGACACCTCGAGTTGATCAGACTTTGATCGTACAGAGTATTTTAGGAATACAATCAACGACAAGATTAAGCATACTGGACGGTCCGGAGAATGGGCAAAAGAGGCGGGGCAGGGAGTGGTTTCAAACAATCGAACAATCAACCACCTGATCACCCCCTGCTCCGCCTCTTTTGCCCATACCCCGGACCCTCTAGTGTACTCAGCCTTGTCGTTGATTGTATGGTATTGACTAGTACGAGGGTTATGGAACATAAGGCTGAGCAACTACGCACTATACGTAGCCCTATACTGAAGACGACAAATGCACAGAGCTAAGTCTTGATTTGAATTAGCCGCACCATGATTGAATCTAAATTTGGCTGCTCGACCAAATATTACTGTCACATTCGATATATACTATGTAGTCCATGCTGTCATACTACATGACTTCTGCAGAGAGCGCACACCATGGAAGAGCTTGAACATACGTACGAGCTGAAAGAAACACCAACTGCAGAGCGCCAAGGCATGCATCGAGATGATTAGACGACGCAGAAAACGGCAAGCAATTGTATTAGAATGAAGATTCCCAATTCTGAGAGCAGATTGTGCGCGCGCTGGTGAAGGCCACGCGTGCACATGCACACCAGATGATTCGTTAGTTGAGGTATGGATATTGTAATGGAACCGTTGCTGCTCCTGAATCAGTGTTCCTTAATTTCCACGACACTCTGTGTGCTCATGTAAGTGCCCTACATGAAACCAAACAGAAACGGATACAAACGTTTCCACATTCCAGCCTAAGATTCTAGAGTCTCATGGCGCGTTCTTACCAAAAGAGCGTGTTTCCAATGGCCAAAAGTCCGCGAGCGAAAACCCAGCTGGTTCAGTGCAGCAGCGACGACGTCGGTCGTGGGCACGGCATCTTTCTGGTACTTCTCCGACAGCATCTTAGTGATGGTTGGCCCGGGCAGAAAGCTCTAAAAAAGCAAACGATTGGTTAGATTAAACATACATAAAGTACCAGATGTAAATATACAGGCTATACAGACGCAAGTCGACAGGTAGAGAACGGATCTCACAAGATAATGCGAGAACGGGACGATGCTAACTAACTCGGACAAAGGGCTAACGGACGAACTAGTAAGCAAACATAATCAGGATGACTATGATAATAGGCCCGTATGATGCTGTGTACTAGTACTTGTGCTCAGACATCATCAAAACCACGCCAAGGACATCGAGTTTGTTGCTTACTTGGACAAAGATGCCGGAATCCTTATATTCCTTGTGAAGCGAGCGGGAAAACGAGTCGACAAACGCCTTCGTAGCGCCGTAGATTGCAAATCCACCCGCTGGAACGACTCCCCCAAACACGGCGCCAACGTTAATAACGTATTTGGAATATCCGGTCTTTCGATTTAGCATCAGAGGAAGCACTGCACGTGACATCTGCAACCCAGACAAAAAGGACTTGATCACCACACCGCACCATGCGTCTCTGGACAGAAGAAGGAGAAGAGATCAATACCATGATCAAGGCACGACAGTTCAGATTCACAATATTTGCTGCATCCTGCGAAAATACAAAAACAAAGCCAGTCGTTGAGGGGGTTGAGCAGTAGGCAGTAAAAATTACAACCAAAGAAATCGTGCCAGGCAAAAAAAATCGTGCCCGGCAAAGAATTCAGTTAACAGTCTTAACCTCATGTGATGCAGGAGTGCTCAAGAACTTCCCCGGTCCAGCGAAAGTTCCCGCGCTGTTAACTAAAGTTTAACCGGTGCTCGCGCGTTAATTACAGATAAAGGAAACGAGACGGATTTCAGCTAGGAACGATCATCACGTACCCAGCAGAGCGATGTCCAAGTCCTTCAACTCCTCCTGAAGCTGCGGAACATTATGCGGCCCCATCTGCGAAGGAAAGAAGTTTGTGAAATCCCACGTTACTTTCAATAGTACGGTACTGGTATGTATGTTCCGGAAGGAAGAAAATGAAGTATAATTGTCGACTACTTCACAAACCTATAGCAGATGAAACATACCTTCGATAAGTCAATGGCGATAATCTTTGTCTGGACATTGTACCTTGCAGCTGGACAAAAAACGAGTTTTTTATTTGGCGCTCATCCAAATCTAACTCATCTTCTATAATGTAGGCTGGAGACAGTGTGCACGGGTATAGATAGAACTAATAACTTACAAATCTCTCGAGCGACACCTTCGAGCTTGTCAATCGTCCTTGACACTAGAACGACATTCAATCCCTTTGCAGCGAGCTACAAATCAGAAAAACATTCGGTCACAAACCACAGAGAGCAAATACAACCGCACCTCCACGGAAGTGGGTGATGACTGATTGTGAGTGCCGACTTTAGCCTGATTGGTGGATTGATTCGGCTGTGTTTTCAAAAGAGTCAATCAACAATCTATCATAGATTTTAATAAGAAACTAACGCTATAGACAACCGACAATGCAATCAATCAATCTAGCGGATCTATCAATCCGTACTGCAATGCGCTTTTACCTGGAACGCAAACTCCTTGCCAATTCCATCACTGCTTCCCGTTATCACTAAAAAACAAAACGTCTTAACTAACAATGCGTTTTCAACAAAACCATTCTGTGAAAACCTTTGCCAATGAAAGAGCTCGGTAAAAGAGACAAGGAAATAATTTCCCTTACCGGCCCATTCTCCGGATTTCTTGAGGTCCGCTCCCAGATGCAGCGGTCCAGCTAGGAAATAAGTGGTTACCCCCTTTCCGATGTTGTAAATGGCCTTGACGGCGACGTAAGTGATGGCGATGCCACCGATCGCAGCCAGAACGGGTTGCGCCTTCTGCACCGCGGCATTCTCCACCGCCAGCGCCTTTCGCAGTGCAAGCGGCAAGTAGGCGCTCACGGTGGAACCGAATCCGTCCACGGAAGTACGAGCAGGAGAAAGCATTGTTGATTTTGCTCGTATTTGTGGGGGGAAATGTTATAGAAGGTTCGGTTGGGTGATGAAAGGTAGGAAAAAGTGATTTCTATCTTCGGGGCGACTGAAAAAAGCTGTTGCAGTAAAATTTTGTACCAATCGGCGCACCATAATAGGCGGGCAGCACGCGACAGAAATGGTCCTATTCGAGTCCATTTTGGCCTGCGCCGGGCTATTATACCAAGGAGCCACCAATCTACAGTAGTTTTCCTTGCCTTCAGTTCGGGGTGTCCACAATTTTTCTTAAGAACAGTGTTGTAAAAACACGGCGAAAATACCTCAGCACTCCCCTGAATCCGGTACAGCACCTACTACAGCACATACTGTACTGACGCGTTAGTTTCGCGGGAAAAATACAGTATTTTCAGTATATACTGCCCGGGCAAACGTCAATATGGACCTTTCACTCAGCGAGCACTATGAGGAGTTTGATCAATCAATCTACTGAGAGCACAAACTACACAATTTAAAATGTTTAAAAATCCTCTCCATCAGAATCCTCCTCAAACGAAGGCTCATTCAAACATCTATGTCCATAAGGTTCGTCGTTGACATTTTCACCGTACGTAACGAAAAGATACCATACACTTGTTTTGTACAATACGAATAAAATTAAAACGAAATTATACCGGTACGAATACAGACAGCACAGTACTAATACTACAATCAACGACAAGATTGAGTTCACTGGAGGGCTCGGTGAATAGGCAAAAGGGCGGGGCAGGGGTGATTTTCAAACAATCGAACAATCAACCACCTGAGCACCCCCAGACCCTCCAGTGTACTCAATCTAGTCGTTGATTGTAGTATTGGGCATAACACACGGAGTGGTGGGGGGGGGGGAAATCGCCTGAGTGCGGTGCTACCTTAAGAACGTTACCCTACGGATGCGGGGTAGGCCTTAAGAACGAGCGCAGTGAGCTCCTCGGACTGACTGAACTCCTGTCGAATCGGCTCCAGTAATCGGTTGATTACGTCACCAACAGCTCCCTTCAGGTCACCGGGATGCAGGCCATTTGCGGCATAAACCTGCGTTCAAAAGTAGCACTCTTGTAGCACTGAGAAATACGACAGGACAACAGAACAAACGCTTTATAGACGGACGTAACTGGCACACAATCAGAAAATGACAGCGAATACTGAAACTGATTAGCAGGCAGGAAGATAGATAGACTACCAGATAGATGGGTACCAGATAGATGGGGCACATGTAGTCATATAAATGGACAAACATACAGATAGATGGATAGATAGATAGACAGACAGCCAGACAGCCAGCCAGCAGACAAATTTAACCGATATGCAAGAGACAGACAAACAGACAGACAGACAGACAGACAAACAAACAGAAACCGGCAAACTGGACTCTATCCGTTCGACGAACAGATTATCAAGCAGACCGTTCCGAAAGTATCGAAACCCGTTTTCCAGCCGGTCTTTTTCAACTCAAATTCAACGTTCAACGAAGACCAGATTTGCTTGGTTCTCTGGCCTGCCTTGGCCTGCCGCAAGAA
This sequence comes from Hypsibius dujardini, assembly GCA_001579985.1. Lineage (NCBI taxonomy): Eukaryota > Metazoa > Tardigrada > Eutardigrada > Parachela > Hypsibiidae > Hypsibius > Hypsibius dujardini. The sequence goes on along the minus strand of LRSR01009538.1, from coordinate 2,028 downwards.
GACGTCAACGCAAAAATTAGCTGTATCCATCGGAAGCTCAATGGTCATTCGGTGGGCTATGAAATTGCTGAGAACATTATCAAGCAGCTAAAGCAGACATTTTCAGAAAAGAAACGCAAGCTGCAGGATGTTCGCTTGGACACGAAGGCGGGAAAAATCTGGAGTGAATCGAGTGTCCAGATGGCCCTTGTGGAGTGACAGAATATAGCTCCAAAAAAATGGTGGCCAAAAGGCCGGCTATAAAAGCGGTTGAAAAGAAAAACCCCAAGAAATAGCTGATTGCTGCGCAGTATGAGTTCGGTCGGTTGTTTTGGTTGCTTGTACGAGTTCAGGTGATGTGTCCCGCGTACCTCGTGGTGAATAGCGCGAGACTTGCGTTCTTTGTTTCCCCCGAGCCGAATTAAAAGCGATTTCTACGTTGGCCCAATCAAAAGTTTTACCTCGTACTGTACTGACGCGTTAGCTTAGCGCAGTAGAAATAGACCAACCGTAAACTTAGACCTATGGATTCGCATGAGCTGCCGTGCAATCCAGGCTAGGATAACGAAGTAATGCTCTTGCAGTGCGCTAAGCTAACGCGTTAGTACAGTACTCAATACAAACCATTTTGGCAAGTTTCCCATTTTCTAGCCCCGGGATAACTGAGAATGGGCTGTAACCGTCGTACTGTACCTACGGCTGATTTCATCAGCGGACTAGGTGTGGTCCACCAAACTTAGGTGTAGAGATTTCGGGCGGAGTGCAAATCGCAAGCGACGTGCTGATGAAACTTCACAATCTGATTGAGGGGAGTGATCCCCGCAACTCGAACTCTCAGCAAACCAGAAAACAAGCAAACACCACCTTTACGATAACTAAAAAAACTGAATGATTATGATGTACTGCTAATTTATTTAAATCACATACAAATGTGTTGCAAAGCAATCTCTAGGCACGCCTGACCGAGGACGATATACTGTACTGCCACGATTATAACGGTCAGTTAAGCCCCGCCTCCGTCACACGCGCCTGTGCCATGAGTCGACACTCAGCCAGCACACAGAGGCCGAGTGCGCTGCCCGGGTGTAAAATCCGACCGTTATAATCGTGGCAGTACAGTGCAGTTATACACCACAATAGGAGGTCAAGAATATGTTACTGACACTTGCACTTTCACCATGCTTTTTTTATGCCTGTTATTCGCACTTCACGGAAAAAACCACCACAAACATTTGAATTGACGTTTCTGTTAACTAAACAGCAGTCTAGTCGAAATTAGAGAAGGCCGTTGCCATGACCACTCAGGCAATTGAACCGTGCGAGACTGGCGGCCGCAGAAAAGGTTGACCGGTTGTGCGCGTGGCTAATCCAATTCTGTGTACACAAGTGGCGAAAACTTTGTGCTAACCGAGTTAAGCCGTTTGACTCGTACCATTACACCGGCGTACACATGACCGAGATAAATGGCTTAACTTTGTTAGCGCATGCTTTTTGCCTCGTGTGTATGTGCACAATTATTGTGCGCGTAGACACAGATACGAAGGCACTGGAGAGGAAAATCGAAACTGATGCAACTGATGCAATCTCCCAGCGACATATCATTAATAATTTCGTTGCCGTTTTCTTGCGGTTTTCATTCCTACATTTCCCTTCTATTTCATATACGAATTTCAGCTCCGGCTTTCAATCCCGCACACAACCATGACAGCCCTTCACAAGGATGACGTCGACGCGGAGGTAGCGAGCGAACCGTGGAGGGAGAAACTGCGGACAGCCACCGCGGCTCTCGACGAGGAGACGTGCAGTCGCGTCGCGTTGGTCACCCGCAACCTGCAGGAGGTATTGGGCGCGGACAACGTGGTGGAAGCGCTGAAACGGCGGGATCAGCATCTGCGCCTGTACTGGGGCACCGCGACGACGGGACGGCCGCACATCGCCTACTTCGTCCCGATGATGAAGATCGCGGACTTCCTCAAGGCCGGATGTCACGTCACCGTACTGCTGGCCGACCTCCACGCTTATCTGGACAACATGAAAGCCCCGTGGGAG
>LRSR01009534.1:0-23989 GCA_001579985.1 Hypsibius dujardini | reverse complement strand
AATCTCGTTATGAGAATAAGCCTTACGGCATGTATATGGGGTAGTCGGTACACCGTAATACCCATCATATATCTCCAGTCGTGAAACGGAAGATTGGGTCTTCGAGGAACATGTACTTGATTAATTAAGTGCCCATCGGTGCCCAGAAAAACTGACAATTATGTTTTTTTTTGTCGATCACCCGAAGAAATTAATACATTACAGCGTCTCAAACTCAGTTTTAGAAAATTAGGTTAAATCGTGCGGTTTACTAAAAAAACGTAAATATTAGCCACAGATAGGCTATAGCTCGCAGAGCTTGAAGTTTTGTTTGTCTGACTAGTTGACACTAATTTCTAGCGACGCTGGACAAGCTTAAGGAGAGCAGAGACAACAGTAACGCTAACGCAAAGATATTCCTGAGCGTTGGGGGACCAGCTGATTCGGCTACTATTAGTACAATTGCGCGGGACGCCTCCAAGAGTCACGCGTTCGCTCACGCAGCAGCTCAGCAACTCCGCAGTAGCGGTCTAGACGGCCTGGATATTATGTACCAACAGAAAGCTGGTTTGGAGCCTGCAAAATTCGTTTCTTTCATTCAGGTAAGCGAGATAGGCCTTAGGTACGCCAAAAAAATACAGGTTTTTCAGACATAACTGGGAACATGGAATAACTTATCTGCTAAGTAAATGGTAAAAAGAAATCGGACATGTCGATGCTACTGAAGAACGCACAGATATTGGTGATCAACGATGTCTTTTTTGCATGAACGCGCTCACGTTGGTCATCTGTTTCATGGGGTTGAAACGTTGAGTTTCCCATTTCTGTAATCAAAAAGATTTCAATAGCTGAAAAATCCATTGGAAGCTATAACTTTCGTGTTCTATGTGCTTTTTTTGTACTGCAAAAATAGCTAAGAGAGAGGTAAAAACTCCTTATTCGATGACCTGAGTAAAATTTCAAAATTCAGAGTTGTTTTTCGTTTCGAAAAACAATTTAAGTTGAGTGGTATTGAATAATCACATGAAATTACCACAATGAAAAACTTGATTAGCACGCCATTCCTTTCCCGATAGGTGCTTCAACGAGCTTTCGCAATCGAAAGTTACGAGACCGACTCTGTAAGACTCGCAATTTCCCTTGTCGTTTTTTCGGACCCAACATTAACTGGCTCAATCAACGCCAAAGGCTTAGATCCGTAAGTGATACTTACAGAGCCTTAGACTGATCGTATTTTAATTCTACAACGTGCACTCGTTACCAGATTTGTAGATATTGTTAATGTCGCGGCCTACGACTTTGCTGGTACGGATCGCAAAAGTATCGGCCATCCCTCTCCAAAGACGCTGGGCCCTGTTGGAGTGCCACAACTTTATAACATGGTATGAGTAATTATCGTACGCGATATCCGTTTAAGGAGCAAGGTCTCGCTTATGCACTGGTGAGCGAAGCGCATCAGGAGGCCATTCCCTAATATCGTGTGTATTCGAACAAAAAATCTCTGTAATTGAACTCCAAATAGAACAATACTATAGGGGGTATCTGTAGAAAATACCATGGGCCATAACAAGGTAATTTTGAGACAAACAATAATTTTCCCCACGCCACAGGAAACAGTAAAACTCGGAAACCAAAAACGTTAATTAATTTGGCTTTAGGCAACCTATTTGAATGTTCAGAAATGGTAAGCACTCCCATTAGAGAGACATTCAAATGGACGTTACTAAAAACCAATGGCGTCCCAGCTATCATTTTTGTCTGATTGCCTCGGATACTTTTTTTCACATCTTTCTCAACTTTGCTATCGTTATTTCTAAACTAATTTCACTATGACCATACTTCACAAATGCATCATATTCACATAAAACAGCACGATCATGCACCATGTCTGATTGTTTTATCCACAGGACTGACTTTGGGATGAACTTCCCCCTGCGATTTCTGCAGTCAATCCATCGTGCTACCCTGCACTTTACCAGAAGATAGTTCGTCCGCTTATGATTTTTAATGAGGAGCCACTAAATTCAAATGTTTTTGTGGCTGCAGCGGGTAGGCAAAATTAAAAACCAGCTTCCAAAGCGATAGTGCCGAAATTCGAAAAGTTTACTATAAGAATGAATAAAGTGAATTACTTAAAACATTTGTTTTCTCAGGGCTAGCTGTGTAAGCAAATACGAGATGAGCTATGACTAGTTTCTGAAAATTGTTTCAAAAACACTGGAACTTTTTCGTCAATCGGTAGTCTAGGCAGTTTAGAGAGCGGCTGCATTATAAATTATTTTAAAACAAGTTCGCACATGGTTCAGAGGCGGAGATGCGGCAAACCGGGAAAACTGCTCAATTAGGTTATTTTCAAAATGGTTTCTGTTTGCTTTTTGGATCTCAAAAATGGCAAAAAATGGTTTTGGTCTTTTTGTTGTTGTTTTTAACTGAATTTTTACAAATTGCTGGGTTACAATTTTATCATGTTCCTAATATCCCCCATGCAGTTAATATACAACCTGAGGTTAAATGTTTCAATGAAACAACGTTTGTGTAAATTTCTGTTGCTTCACGTGCAAACAAGAATTTTGCTGAGACAAAAAATATTGAGTAAAAGAGCTACATTAATTACCAAAATCAGGAAACATTAACGTTTTCAGTAACAAAACACGAACTCTGAAGACAAACCGAGCTATTTTTGTGTCAGGATGTAATTCGTCCGACATATCCGAGACACACTTTCTTCTTTTACTATTGTTTTGGTGGCAGAAAGGGTTGATACAAATTTGGAAAAGATACTGATGATCAATTTTCACATTTTTGAACGAAATTTTGGCTAAAGAATGTAGGACGACAAAATATAGAAAAATGTGAAATGATATAAATTTTGGACAAGATGGTCCCGGGTATGCTTCAACTTTATTTATTTTGATCTTAATTTTGGACACATGATGCCATCCCCAACTGAACACAAAATATTTATAATTTCAGTAAGAAATATTTTTTGTTACAGGAATCCCTTCTGAATCTATGGCTCAAGCGCGGCTTTCAGAAATCAAAATTAGTAGCGGGTCTACCATTTTACGGTCACGGATGGCTGCTCGATGACAGCACAAATCACGACCTGGGTTCCGCTGCACTGCAGTGGATAACCGCCAGTGCCTACACAATAGAGCGGGGTACCTGGCCGTACTTCGAAATTTGTCAGCGCATCAAACAGGACGAGGCAACCAACTTTTTCGATCCGAACATTCAGGCGTCGTATGCCTACACAGATGCCTGGTGGATAGGCTATGATGACGTTGAGACAATCAGAACTAAGGTTTGCAGGCGGCAATATATTCCTTACAATTATCGAAAACGTGTCCTGTTTATATTGATACTTATTTTTAGACGGATTGGGCACGACTTCACGGGTTTGGTGTTTATGCATGGGACGTGTCACAGGACGATTTCAGAAATTTGTGTGGAGGTGGCAAGAATCCTCTGTTGAACGCCATCAAAGAGGAGATGAACAAATCTCAATAAACTTACTTCGAAAAATGCTGAAAATTTGATATATATTAGCCGAGAGTATATTTGTCTGAAAATTGTCTGGATTGCTTGGACATAGTACACTCTGTACAACAATCGCATAAAAACAGTTTCAATTTTTTTGGAGCATTGCTGGGGAGCAGCTGACCGGACGAGTACCATAAAATACCGTAATTTACGCATAAAAATTACATTAACGTTTTCGCTTGAGTTTGAAAGTAGTAAACCTTATTTTTACTCTTGAGGTATAGTCAACGTTACATTCTTTGACAGCACCGTATCTCAAATCCTATTTAAAATCGATCAGTAGGTCCGATTTTTGCTGTTATGTTAGGGGACAGGTCTTGAGAGACATGTCTGTTCGAGTACCTTTCTTTCAACTTACGGATCTCAAAATCTGATTTCTAACGCGGTTATAAAAAGCTATGCATTTTATTAACGAGCTGATCGAGTGCTTTAAAACAATCCGATTGGTTATTTCAAACGAAAATCCCATATACTATTTAGTTAGTGTTAATCTAATTTGGCACCAGTTTGGCAAATAGTCCCATACAAACCAGACGAACTATTCTGCCTGCTTCGCCTTCTCAGCGGCAAAGGAACATTCCGACGTGGGCTTCATGGAGTTGAACCCAACACATAGCTTTAACGCCTGAGGAGTAGACCGGTTTTTGTGTTGCATCGAAAATGTTCTATTCGACGCGTTGAAGTGCTGTGTAGACGCTTACTTTCGATGTTACAGGAGCGAATTTCAAAATGAAAACCGCGAGTTGATTTCGAATAAATTTATTTCACGAAGCGTTTGATCGCGTTCACGGTCGAAGCGCATTGGGGGCGAAACCTGTTCTTGGTGAGAACGACTATCGCTCATAAAAACCGGTCACACTAGCTAAATATTATGTGAAATTTACTCGTATGAATACAGTTGTTCTTTTTGTTTGAATTAAGCCTAGATATTCGGTGTATTGCATACGAACAGAAGAACCTGTACATAAGTTAGTCATTCTGATGACTAACATGATCTGATCTTCCGGTGAACTGCATTATGCGACGGCGAAATCAATCCTTTGTTGGTAATAAGATAGAATTATTAAAAAACATCTCACGCTGTAATTGATTGTGAAGCCGCAACGATCGGTAAGGTTGAAGATGGTTCGAGTTACAGACAGGCAGAATACTGCTGTTGGTCTACTGCATGCTTATAGTGTACTAATTCTTTAGACCAATGCTTGTGTGGTGAAGGGGTACAGCGTCAGGCTGTCAAGGCACACGTCGCCGGCTCGGTTCCCCGGCTGGCAATCTCTTTTCCTGCTTGCTTCTGGTCTTCTGAGCACTTGGGATATAAATGCAATTGATATCACATGCTTTGTGACCATTGGTCAGCCTTCTCCATTCCTGGGTGCCGAAGGATAATCCTTACTCAAATATTTCTATAAACATTTTCCCGCCAAATTGTATATATTTTTGGGTATTGCTTTTGGACCATAATATTTGCCAAAAGATTTCCACAAATATTTCTCCCAGTTTGAAGAGGGAATGAACATAATAAAATGCTGGTCGGGACGCAATTGTTAGAAAGTGAATATATTGACGCATTTGTGTAAAAGAACTGAATTTGATGAAGAAAAATTGCCAACGTCCGACTTAAAACAAAACGGATGTTCTAGAACTGTCACAGCTTTTTACTGATTAGCGCTGACTATGACCCCGGCCAAAATTAATTCAAAACTACCAAAACAAGTCGTGATTCCATTGTTTAAAAATAATCAGTCATGTTTTGAAGAAGAAAAAAAACAAAACTTGCCGTTTCAAATTATATTCAGTCCAGTACCATTACTGTGAAATTTGTCATGGTTGTGCTGCTGTTACAAAATTGCCATATAAATTTTGGCCTATTTTTGGCCTATTGACGAATGTTTGGATTATCGAACACTTTCTGTTGGCTTTCAACGACGGAGTTTGGCTCCTGATGGACGATGCCGGTCGCTTGCTGGACCTGATCAGGTTTGGGCGGAATTGCGGTTTGCGAGACACAGTGGTCATTGCTGACTTTTTCCTGGTGAAGCTGATCTTCGATGTTACTCGTCCGCTACTCAGCGAAGACACTTTGGAGCGTGCTGCTGGGGAATCATTGGCAACGTGGATCGCGTTGACCGTTATTTTTGAAGGCAACAGTCATCGTGCAGCCTCTGGACGAGTTGCGTGGAAAAAAGTTCTGCAAAGGCACCCCGAGCAAGATGAACTGCGACGTACTTTGTGGAGTCAGCGAAAAAGCACTCCCTGACGCTCTTCGTTAGAATGAATCTTTATATCCGCGTCTGCGAATGTACTTTTTTTGTTAGCATCTATCTGGAATACATTTTATATATGTGAGAGGCTGCATATTAAAACAGGTCGTTAACTCGAAAAGTCCTTATCACTCTTCCTTGCAACTTGGTAATCTGTACGTTAAAAAAATAAATCACCGTAAATTCAGTTGTAGTTCATTTGTGGGCATTATGAAAATCAAAATGAAAATCAAGGAAAATGAAATCTTCCAGTGTTTTCGCAGCTTTGAAATTCTGCCCCTAAAAAGTTCATTGGACCACACTGGCGAAATATATTTTAAGAATATATACTATCAGGAAAATATAGTAGGGAATCATTTGAATTCGACCTCTAAAAATCATCCCAAGTGAGAATAGAATCTTAACACAAAATATTCAAAGGATTTTCTGGAGTGATGCGCAAGTAGCTCGTAGCCATTTTTTGTCACTATTACCCATATTGTTTCCGCATTTGTATTAATTGATGCGTTACCCCATTTAAGTATTGTGCTCTGTTTTTTCACTTGCGGTAAGGTGGTACGTATAGTTATGTTCGAGCAAATTCTCCGAAGGAAAGCTGAATTCGGTATTTTCAGTACACGAGCTGGTGCATTTCAGATTATCAATCCTAAACTTCTTTGATTTTATATCGATTATTTAACATTTTTCGTAGTGCGACTCCATCCACATTTCATTTCAGAATTTAAAATTTAATTGTTTTAGTAATTTTGAAATATATTTGTTGTGCGGCAATAAGTCGCTGAACTCTGAAGGAGGGTTAAGAATTCACAGAACAAAGCTATATCGTTTAACTTTCAGGTGGGAGTTATAAGAGTCACTGTTTGCCCTGTTTGCAGGATTAAAATGTTTTCGGATAAACATTGGTTTAAGTATGTATACTCATAATCACAAAGTCGCCGTAACAGTTTACCAATTCTTTCCAGTGGAAGCTAACATATCCATCCTACCAGTATGGGCAAATGTTCATATTCTAATTTGAACTAAGTTAACTAAATAATTGTGAAGCCACAAGGTTACGCTCATGGTCTCTGGTAGCACATAAATCGGATTTCAATAAGTTAACCCAGCAGCTGAAACATCCGACCAGCCAGCCACAAATCACAACAGAGTTAGATGTGCGCTCTCATCGGTGTGCAAAACAATTGTGCTAAACACTTGTGTTTTCAATTACTCGTCATTCTGCTTCTGGTCTCTCTTACATGTCACTGAGGATGTTCAATTAAGGCTGCTACTTTGCAATTTGAAAATAATGTGTTATTGACCGACTGCACGCCGATGGTGGTTGAATAATACGTATTTGCTAGAAACCGATATTTCAGAGCGAAGTTCTCGAAAAATCGAATGAGAGTTAAAGCTCAACAAGTTGCAAGTGAAAAAAATTGTATGCTAAGAAAATAAGTCTTTCATCGCCAACAAATAGATAATAAAGAAATTAAATTCGCGATTCCGCACTGTTTCTAACAATCGCCTTCGTGGGTGAAACTAGCAATATATATTGCTAGATCAAATTCAAGAACCAGTTTTGACATTACACGATATGGGTCGTTTAAATGTTGAAAAAGTAAGCTAGACGAGTCGGTCATGTAGGCGAGAGCTTCACAGCTGATTACCGGTTTTGACGTTTACCGAAGAAAACGGGTTCTGGTGTCCAATTACCAGGAGCGAATTAAATAGTTACCTACGGTTTTACTATGATCAAATTTGCTGGAATTCCGGATGTTTACACCAGCGCACATATGCTGAGCGTTTCGATTAAGGGAAATTTTGCCGTTTTGTTTTGACCAAAACAATTTCACGGGTCGCCGACTGTGGATCAAACTGCGCGTATTCAACATCGCGTAGTGAAAGTGATATAACATAAGAGGCTGGCAGAACTAAACCCGTTGTTAGACTGCTTGCTGAGATTTGCACAGGGCGGGATTCAATTTCTGCGGGAGAATAAAGTGAAAAATCACTTTTTGCGACTTAAGTGTGAAAAAAACATTTATGTATTAGAAATTTGCAGAACAATTTCGGAAAAGATATTTTTCGGGCTCGCTGGAGGCATTTACCGAAAGTCACTATTGGCTCGCGCTGAGAAATTTGCATCACCCAGTTGGAGTTCAATCGAACCAAATTCATATAAAAAATCACGCGTAGTAGTAAAACATCTCATTGTTTAGATTTTAAAATTTGGTAAAGAGCCGTGAGCTTCGCAAGTTTTAGGCTAGTGATAGAATTTTTTTGACGCTGACATCACAACTGCCACGTTATGTCTTGATTGGCTGATTAGTAAATTCAGAGTGGCTTCTTTCGCGCGTACTAATGCCGGGAGCTTTTGTCTTCCACGAAGTTCTGCTTTTTTGAGTTAAAGGAAACCTCTTGTTTGGTTTTACATCCTAATTCATGAGACTATTTCTGAACGGGTGGTGTGATAAGGTTGGAAAACTCTAAAGCGTCCTTCTCGAGATAGCGAATTGCGGGTGCCTTCACATTTCGAATTTCATCTCGACCAGTTTCACAAATTTTTCATGCATCTTTTTCTGAACAACCTAGTCCTATGAACGACCTATCAAGAGAAAATATAAACTCCATTTTCGATTCTTGAAGCTACCAACAATTGATTTTGCAGGCTCTCAAATGATAGCGTCTTCTCCGTGAAATATGGCCTTGATAGCAGTCTACCAGTGCTTGTGACAGAATTACTTGACATATTTACGGTTGATTTGAACAGCAGTTGTAAAAATACACGATCGGAAACCGTTGTAACCGGTTCTGACATTCTTGTCAGCAAAACACAACTTAAATGTTATTGTTGCGTTACGTTGAGTTCTAAATATCTACTATGCGATCATAATCGACTGAAATCGCCAGTATGCTACCAAAATCTTATGCATTCGTGAGGGCGACGTTACTGATCATTTTATGGGACGCTTTACTAGTGGTAAGAGTGCTGACTTTGTGTTTCGGATAACGCTGATTTCGTAATTTATGTGTTATAGCTTCTTCAAAATTTCAGGCAACCCAAAAATACATCGCAGAGTTTGCAGCCAATGAAACAATTTTGTTGGCTTGCTTTGGACCCGTCGATGGCGGAACCCTACGCATCACACAAGCATTCTATACTGAATCATTTGCACCGCGCAGAAATAGTTGCGCCATTCCCGAGAAACCCTGTCGGGGCATCGATATATCACGGGAGATTCGGGCAATCTGCGAATGCAGCGTATCCTGCGTCCTTCAGCCGTCATTCATGGAGCCATTCAAAAATGCTGGGAATTGCGTCGGATCTGCTAGAAACATGAGGCTGATGATTTTTTACACATGTGATTGCAGTTTAAAACTTCACCAGGACTTTGTGGAAGAACAGGCATTGCTGAAGGGAGTCGGCTGTGCTGGTTCACAGTTAAATAATTCTACAGAAGTGGTGGCAGAGGTTGGTTGCTGCGGGAACATCAGTAGAGCCTATTGTGGTAGAAATCTGCCCTCTAAATGTCACCACAATGGGCCCAACGAATACAATATTTTGTATTGGTGCAACGAAGGAGAGGCCCCGTTGCTGATTCGGACTTGCTTGACAGGCTGCAAGTCCAGACCTGCTGACAACGACTTTTGCAATTCTGAGTAACAAAACAACATTTGGTACCGCGTAGAAACTTACTTTTGGCACAGACTTGTTCTAGCCCCACCACCGCTGGACTCAATTCGGAAAAAGCTCCGAATATGTCAATTTCAAATAAACTGAGCTAGCTTTGAACTGCATCAGCAGATTTATCTTATCGTGTCGGGATGCATTAACATTTTCAAGATGTTCTGACCCTGTTCAATTCCGGGATTGTCCAGCAGCGTGTTTTGCTCAGTTTTTACCATGATCAAATTCAAAACCCTATTCCTCAATCTTGAATAAAAAATTCAAAGCAATACCCTGAACGGCCATTTCACAGCACTTGCGCCCGGCTTCCATAGTTCTGCCCGTTTTTATACCTACTTGAGGTTGAATCGGGGCAAAAAATACCATTGAACAGGAGACTCAGAATTTTGTCAAAATCTTCATTGCCGGGGACGATCGTTTCGACGCCTGGGCTCATATTGTGCGAGTAATTTTCCAACACGTTCGGGCAAAGACTTTGTTTATCAAATATTTTACAACTGCAATAGCGATTAGAACCAGTAAAAAAGCGTTTATCAGTGGCGTGGTGAGGATGATCCCAAGGCGAGGTCAGTGACGTCCCAGAGCGCACCGACAAGCCTGATAGGCAAAACTTCTTATGGAAGCAATCACTCTCGTCAAAGTAGTTCGATATTTTTTGGGTAGTACGAACTATTTTGGATGTCACGTTTTTATTAAACAAATTTAATTTAAAATAACTAATTTTTCTGTTAATTTTTTGAGCTAGTACATTTCAGGAGACAACATGAATAAATTAAATTAGTTTAAAGTAGGTTTGATAAAAATTATTCGAAATGTTTCTACTAGCAAAACGAGAAGAATGAGAGGGCATCCCAGAATGGGCACTAAGAAGAGTAGGAAATTTTGAAGGGTTCTAAAACTAGAAAATGTATTCGTGCCAAAAGTAAGTTCCTATCCAGTAATTCGCTCCACGCGACAGAAACAATGTTTTGCATTTCACCTTCTCTGGTTTGATGATCTTGGAATTTCTTGTTTTGGCGACATTAATTATTGTTCCCAGATTCAGCAGTGTAGTTGAATGGGAATTTGCTTCTCAAATTATCCAAACGGTTTTGCGTTATTCCTGAGTGAAGTGCAACAAATGCGACATGCCGCAAACAATGATGCGATCATCTGCGAAGAGTATAAAAATCGGTCGTTAATGAGCCGGCAGCGCGTGACGCACAAAGAATAAAATCGAGAACTTGGAATGATTTCAACATCGGACTGTAGCACTGCAAGTTCGCGGTGGCCGAAGTGAGTGATGAAACGTTTAAGGAAATGTAACGACCATCACAAAATGATTTTCTCGCTTAAAGCTGAACAAGCAGACTACTTTATCATCTGGTGTTTAAAGGTAGGCGTTTTGCTGTAGCCATTGTTGTCGAAATCGGTAAGAACCACATAGCCCAAAGACCGAAGAGTAAAACTGGATTTTATACCGCCTAATTAGACCGTTATTCGTAACACACGAAGCTATTAGCGGCATAAATTCGCGTTATTTTGTGAGGCTTCGTAAATCCCCCACCGATTGAAGGTTTAAGTTTATCTGATTAATTATCGATATTTAAAAACTTCCAAGAACAGCGTAACGTTTTTTAATAGTCTGGATTATCATTCTTCGCACGAAAAATTTGTACTTATACTCAATCTTCTGGGAGATTTCTTGTTCCGTTTAAAAATACCCTACACAATATTACAGCTGTTTCTTGCTCTATGCTTTCTGTTTTTGGGTGTAATCGGTGCGCCAGCTGATAACTGCATGAGTCAAAGTGGACCAGAATGCACCGGGGACGACGACTGCACAGCTCCCTGTCTAGCCGACGGTCTCGGCCAAGAAAAATGCGGAAAGTTTAGGAAAAATACATTTCTCTGTTACTGCAACGGATGCCCTGTGATCAATACGCTCGGTCAGTCTAACCTAAAAAGGCGAAAATTAGGGTACTCGTTAACTGTCTGCCGTTTTGCTTCAGTATTCCCTCCTGCCGTGAAGATATCCAAGTCTGGTAAGTATCTTCTCGAAAAACTGTCATTAAATCGTGCGAAACAATACTTGTAAAATAAGTTTTGTCAGATATTTTGTGTGTGGCATGTTATTCAAATAAGATCTTGATATTTTTTGCGTATGATTTAAGATGCCCCTTAGCCGCCCGTATTAACTACATACAATTTTTAAAAGTAAGTTTAGTTCAAAAAGATTCAGGGTAATTAGGATAAGATGTGAACAACTGTTACGCCACTCTGTCAGTAATTTTTTGTTTCAATGAACCTTGCCGATTTTTTTGGCGAAACCATTTTGGGATCGAGTGGTGTATGCGACTGCGAGTAATGAAGAAATGATACCGTTTACTTTAACGGTTATATCGGGCTTGCAACTTTCTGGACATGGCAGAAATTTGAGAAAAATTTCACTGTCTCGCCTGTTCTACTATTGCTTGGATATCTTAATGAAAGACTTATTCGAAAAACAGTCTGGTTTTTTTGATTTTGTTACTAGCTCGACTTTTTTACTTTTTTTTCTAAATGCGGGACCAACCGGGTAGCAACTTTTGGGGCGTCTTTGAGCCAAACGAAATCTAAGGAAGCTCCCTTGAGATTTTTTCAGCTCGATGCTTCCCCGCCGTTTCCGCTCCGCACAGGTAGACAACCTTGGACTTTAACCCTTTTTCAAACTCAGACGTCATGTGTGGAAATAAAAATCATCAGCTTTTGCGTTTAATCAATCTCGAGTTACAATTGTTGAACGTAAAAGTACTGTACACAGCAATTAAAAGTATCGTCATTTCGGATACCTCGAGGGTTCAATTTTTTTTAATTGGCAAATTAAATAGTGGGCTGGCAGAGCCCTTGGATACAACGCCATTCCACGGATACAAAGTTTCTTTGGGTCCGTGCCCAGAACCCAAGCGCGAGGATGCAGTAGCCATCGGATGTCAGCCTGGGAATGCAGGAGAGGCGCTGTGTAAAAGAGCGAGACTTGGGCCGAAATGTTGCAGTTACGGCTCGACGAGTAAGTTAACGACCGTACTGTTTTTTACGAGGATCACTTGAAATGAGAAGGAATCGGTATCGGACAATTGCAGAACTAAAAGCGTCTTCTATTGTTCTTAAACTATCAAATTACTATTGGTAAGTGAGGTATCAGAACTTTTTGTCAAGCATCCTTTCAGGCTCAAAATTTTTTTTCCCAGTCTGACATGAGATTATATTCCGTTTGGGAACGCCAAACGCAGTGAATGTGTGTACTGCGTACTTGCGTCTACTTCTGAGTACGTGTTTAATACTTTTGGCGGTAGTTTTTTGATAACGAAGACGAGCAGTGAACGGATGAAAGGTGAACGACATATTAACAGCAAATTTTGTCTTCCAGATTACTGTTCTTATTGACAACCGACTGTTATTTATCCACACTGGACGCCCCACAGCAGCATACTGTCTTTAGATGGAACGCTTCATCATTACTTAAACCTGGTTCACTGAAAGCCTAGTCCGTCGGGGAGTACACATGCAGTACCGGTAAAGATGAATCGGAATTTACTTCGTTGTTGCGTAAATGCTCAGTTTCACTTTCACTGGTCCACGGGGTTTTTCTGAAGAAACATTGACCGCGTGAATCAAATGCTACGTGTTGGCTTGTGAAATGACAATCAAAGTCAATTCCGCACGCTCTTGTTCGCGTTCTTCCAAAATATATCATTCACACATGATTCGATTTTCTTTATTCTATAAGATTATCCACCTTGGTAAGAGGTAAACTTCCAAACTCGTTATTTGTCAATTTCGGTCTCAAGACGGGGAATTAAGATTTCAAACGGCTCACTGAATTCTGGACGTTTGCCTCGTCCCGAATTCAATTTGAAAACGAACGACAAATACAGAAATATTATTGAAAGTCAAGGGGTCGAACTGTGTGTTCTTTTTCGCGGAGAAAACTACCCGAGTAGAAAACACACATGCCCTTCAGGTAACGTCCCTTCGCTCCGCCTCCTTGTTTTGAATAATATTTTTTCCGATTGTATTATTTTCTGGGTTGATTTTGGGAATATATCTGTATCGTGATAAAAATTGAATTAAAATTAAGCCATTTTCTTAAATCTGCAATTCACCGATTCGCGATTGAAATCGACAAATAAAGATTCAAAAAAAATGTTTCGTACTAGTAAGTCCAAAAAAAAGAAAAATTACTCTTTTTAAAAATTGTATACCAATTTTCGTTCAGCGATCTCGGCCGATATCGAAATTGCATAGATTGGAGTAATAACTAGGAGTCCAATAGAGGTACCATGCCGTCGAAAAAGTTAGCAGTTAGCGAGGTATTTTACAACGCAGTATCTTACACCGCATAATACCAAACGACCGACGTGAGACTAAAGGTAGAAATTATTTCTCGGAATCGTTCTGGAGGCGATTCCGAAGTGTGGGTTGAACACTTCGGACCAATGCGGTTACAGAGCTGTTGCTATCATAATTTCTGTAATTCATGTAACATAAATGGACTATTAATCAATCTAAAGGTCTGTGAACGAGATGATTTTCACAGGCGCTGCTATAGTACCGATGACCCCTAACAAACCAATGAGCTTTTAACTATTATATCTTGTGAATAGTTTTGCAGCTGTGAATATCCAATATAAGATAAGACATGAGTTATGCTACCTTCTTATGTTTCGGAAATTTCTGTTTTCGCTAGCTGACATTACGTTCGACATAGCATATCTAGACGATACTTGGAAATGGCCATTTTCGTTTCCCTTTCGATTTCAATTTGATTTTTTTGATGATTTCCGCGAGCTTATTGTGATTTTGAGATGACAAATATCGGCTTTGGAGCGAGGTGCAACCAAAACTAGCGGAGCAGTCATTCAACAGAGATTTGATGGAGAACCTAACATTGATTATTTAATGGGCAGGGCCGTAATGAGGCACCCGCAGTCCCGCAATTGCGGGACCGAAAATAAAGTTGAGGTTGCGGTTCCGCAATTTTTTTTAAATAGGGTGGTTGCGGTCCCGCAACCAATTGCGGGAGCCTATCCCGGAGCTCGTTACGACTCTGTTGATGGGAGTGCCAAAACGAGAAGTCTAAAACCACATCCTTTTTTATGTCTTCTCCCATTTTATACGATCTCTTATCACTAAAACAGAATGATCTTATCAACCGGCTGACATTTTCTTCAGCAAATCCTGAAGTTACTTTCAATTTGCGGTAAACAGCGATGAAAAAGCAAAAGACGACTTCTCCGGACTTTCCAGGGCAAAATTTACGACACGTGAATTTATTTGACTAAATCAATTTTCATTCTTGGACAAGGTTACCATTAAATCACTTCCCAATTTTTTTGGAGCCCCTCTCAAGCATTAAAAGAAGCGCACAGGATCATAATATCGAAAAATCGAAATTGGCTACTCGGGAGAATCGAAATAACCACAAAAAAATGCAAATGAAATAAAATATTTCGATATGTCGCCCTCGTATACGACTTGCGTATGAATCAGAAATTTACGCAAGTTGTATAGCACCGGGATAACCGGATTAGTAAAACGCAGAATTATCAACTCATCAATCAATCGAAGTTTGAAAAGAAAAAAGGAGTAAGTAATTAAATCATCGATCAACGGAGAGTTACAATGGGCAAACTCCGATATGTCGAGATGGGCGCGGATCACTTTGGACGGGGTCCCCAGAAGCGGAAGCGGAACGGATTCCGGCGGAGACGGAGCGGAAGTCACGTAACAAAAGCGTATTTTTACAACTGGCACGCACGTGTGCATGATAGGTCGAAACGTACGACCGGGGTAAAAACTCGGGCCGTGTGATCGGAAACGTAAACAAACTTTTTATTTGGCCAACGCGTCTCCCAGTTCACAGGTACCGGTCTCAGAGAATTAATTGTTGCATCAAACGAAAAAATACCGTTCAGATTTTATTTGGTATAAATTTCAGGGCTTGGTTTTGGTTTGATTCTGATTTGAAAATCCAGCGAGATAAAGCACAAAAACATTGTTAGAAGGCTAAAGACACATTTCTTATTGAAATTATCATATAAAAACTCATAGAAGAAGAAAAACACAACAGCGCATCGTTCGCTAATAGTTGTCGGGATTTATTTCAAAATAGCAGAGCTTCAATTTTTTCGGAAAACGATAATTTTCCTTTGTTGGACAAGTGCGTCAATGCTTGTTATTTTTATAAATGTTCAAAATCTTGCCTTATTACGCATGGGAGTTCTTGTTTAAATATTTCCGTCCACAATCCCATTTCCTTATACCATTTAAGTATTCCTGCTTCTTTTGTATATGTGCTGTCTTCTGTTCGGTTCTTATTTTAATTTCTAACGATTTTTGTCTTTTGGAACTGTATTCGACCGATACATATTTTTCTCACGCGATGGACCCTTCCTTGCACACTAGGCTTAAGTTTGTATCGTTTTTTGTTGCCGGTCGCTCAATCATAAAAATACTTGAGCTTTCAATATTTCCATATTTTATTTGTAACAGACAGTAGAACTTTTCAAAATTGGTCTGCCTAACTGATGAACGTGCGAAGCTGTAGAACCACGTAGCAGGATTACTTGTCGAGGCGGTTCGATTGGGTGCCTAGGTAATCCAGTTAACGACTTATACTAAACGTGGAAAGACGTCGCTATTTTAGGCGTGGAATTGGTCGAGTTCTTAGAGAAATCGAACGCTACTAATGAAAAGGAACGTTTTTGAGAAGCAGAAATATTTTGTCTTGTATGCTACAATTTTTAGTTGTTAAATTAAGGTTATTAGAAGAATAGCACGTTTAAATATTTTTGTGGTGTTTTTCAAAGAAGTTTCACGGAATTCAAGATTGTCCATGTTTTTTCCCACCAACTGCGCTAATTATTTTTCGCTAAAATGTACGGTTTTACTCTACAATTTGACTGCTGACCATATTTATCTTGGATGTTGTCTGGCTCGTCTCCACGTATTTAAAAGTAATTTTGATGTTTTGTTTGAAACAGAATGTCAGGTGCAAAATCCTCAGACGCCAGAGCATCGCTGAAAAAGATGGACCTGCCGCCAAGTTTAAATCTTCTTATGCCGTCCGCCCAGGCGACCCCTGGCAGAAAAACGAAAACTGCAGTCTGTGATGACAAAGAAATGTAAGGCACACTTTGAAGAGTCTGGTGTTAAATACCTTATCGAAAAGTGAACTTCGTTCATTATTATTAACATTTTCGTGTTTTTTAATCACTTTACAGACCTGTGGTACCGATTACAGATTTTCTTAAGTCGTCGCCCGCGCAGCAACAATGCGCGAAAAGCAAATATCGTACTCACTCTGGGAAATGCAACAATATCTGCTTTCCAAACAGAGGGAGTGCGGTCACGACTTTCGTAAGGCGTCTCGATCCCGATTATTTTTCCACTTGTAAAATCTCCAATTAGACGTAGTTCTGTTCACTACATTACCAAGTGTTATTCGGTGAGTTGAGCTTTATTCGCAATTTATGCATTTTCGATCAGAAAATTTACCCAGACGGAGCTCCAGAAACCAGCCGCTTCCTAGCGCTCGACTCGTGAGCACCACCCTAGTGGGCACCACAGTGCGACCGGCTTCTGCCTGGACTATCATGGTAAGAATGATAGCGTTTTCACGCTACCCTCAAACAATGTTAATCAGTCGTCGCCTTTTAAATCTGAAGTGTGTTCGAATTCAAACCGGCACAGCTTAAACTGGCATTTCAAGATGAGCAATAAATTATTCGTGATTTGAAAAAAATGTTTTGCTGACCATTAAAATTTAAATGCGCAGGAATTTTGGGTTACCGCAATGATGAAATCCGAATTCTTTTGTTTTTGATTTATATTGTGACCATATTACATTCAAATTTGTTTATTATATACCGGGTTTTTAATCTTGTTCAACTTTTCTAAATTTCTGAGTGCGTGTGGCTAAATACGGTATATGATATTTTAATTCAATGTTGACAGTCAAATTACTGAATTTACCTTGCCCTCTGGTTACACTTAGAGTACCGCAAAACCTCAGCAAGGAGATGGAAAGGTTCCTTTTGCTTGTTGTTCCAAAATAAGCAAAATAAACCCATTCTGCGCATGTAGGTTTTTGCACATCAATATTTACTTTTTAGCAAAACATAATAATTCGCCCTGCTATAATTCTTAAGCAATCGACATTCCCAAAGATGACCCATTTTACTCGCAGTAAGAAACTTCTTTTAATATTTGCCGTCATATTGTTATTATATTTTGATTGTTTGGCTGTATTTGAGGCATGGGCAAACGTGTATGGAGTTCATTCGAAGCACTTCGGGTCCTTCCCCAAGCTGCAACCTCGGCTATCGTGAACAGGTTAATCAACAGATGGCATACATCGACGGCAGTCAAAGTAAATTTTCGAAAAGTATTTGTAAATTGAGCAACGACTCAATGTAGGGGAATATACTTCCATTATCTGGCCTATTTCAAAACAGTTTACGGAACAAAAGGAAACGACTCATTTTTCGGTTTGCCCCCTTTGCGCTCATTTGAAGGCGGTATGGTAACTACTGCATATTAAACTAACCTAAAGATATTCGGACAATTCGACTGAATTAAATTCAAAAATTAACGAGTAGATTTGAAAATTTCAGGTGGTATGTTGGTATCGACTCCGTTTCCCCAAAAGCCGCTAGAGACTTTACTGCCAGGGATCGATAGAATGTTCTGCTTTGATCAGACGAAAGATAAACCCTGCTTCAGCTCAATCCAGGTATTAGATCGTTGTCCATACATTAAAAGTGACGTATCGCAACAAATAATCTTTCAGAGACCACCGAGAAGCGATTTCTCTGTAGCAAGAATGATTGGCTTCCCCGCTCAACAATTAGAAAACAAAGAGTTTTTACTTCCTAAATATGTTAAAATATTATTAGGCTGAGAGAGAAGTTATTCTATGAACTTCAATAAGAACAAACGCACCGATTACTGGCAGTTCGTCACTTGTTTGTTACCGCTGGATGACATCACTCCATTCATGTTTTTATATTTTGTAGAAGTGTGAAAGACATTGACCTGTACCCAGCGGGAATTGCAAAGGCTTCTGTGAACGGGGGTATAATCGGTCCTACCTTTAGCTGCATAATCGGAGAGCAGTTTCAACGTTTTCGTTCAGGCGATCGGTTTTGGTACGAAAATGATCATCCATTGCCGTCACGCCTCACTGATGGTACGTTTGGCCTGCTTCAATTAGAGTCTAGCATATGTCGACAATAAGACTTCACTTTCAATCATAATAATCTCGGCCGGTCATTTTCAGATCAGCTCAATGCCATTCGGCAAACCACTTTCGCGAGTGTTCTCTGCAGTAACGTTGCCGGAATAAAATCCATCCAGGCCAGCGTATTTCGCACAGTCTCCGACTCGTGAGTGCATCTGCTGTCACTAATTCAGCCCTCGGGAAAATTTACTTACCGTGTAGTTTATAGAATTATATATTCTGTTTTGCAGGAATTCACGCCTGTCGTGCTCCGATATTAGACCAATGGATCTGGGACCCTGGCTGAGCGCATAAGTGGAAACAGTCGCTGCTCTCTACAAGCGGAATATGCAGTCCTGACTAGAACCGTTCACTAACCTGCTAATTTTGTTTGTCCACGTGTGTGATATGTGCTATATGCAGTACATTTGTGATTTCTGCAGAAATCAATTCTTGTATACCGGTTTCTAGAAAACACGCCAACCTTACATAAGTACAAACGAATTCATTACTTTACTTTCAGCAGAGTAACAGCGATGTCGTATCAGTCTCGATTAAGAGACAGAAATTGCTTTCTCGACTCTGATAACACGTTCGATGCGTCTCTTAATTACCTGTTTTTTTGGTGTGACGATCAAACTCGTCGCAAGCAACATGACAGAGTTTCAGCTGTTTTTATAATGCTGCGCAATTGGTGTCGAGTGACGAATATTGTCGACATTTTCACGACAGCCCGGGGGCTCGCTAAAAACACTTTCTCCGTTCTTAATGATCATCTTAGCAGACCAGGCAAATAATAAAATTTATAACGATACTTACTAAGTTTTGGAGCCGTTGCAGAACAAATAAAGATACAAACAACGTGATTTGTCAAATGCTAGCTATTTCGATGAATATTATAATATTTTGTATGGCATTGCAAGGTAAGGAAGTAAACAGTGCAGAAATGTGCTCCCGAGTTTCATACCGGATTCTTCGATCCGTATAAAGTATACCGTGGAGTACGCTTTTATTGTTTTCTTTTTTCTGTATGCAGTAAGCCTTTTCAATATCAATTACAGCCGTTACTCACGATGTTCAAGCCGAGTCCAACAATTCGACCACCCGTACTCTGTTACCATTCCAATCTCAAGTGCAAATGCAGGCAGAAAATGATAACAACTCAACGCAGACATTAACGGGAGGCCATCCCGTTCAACGGGAGGCAATATAACAAAAAGTACGCTAATTTAGATTTTTTTGAGCCGATCTTAATTGTTCCGGAGTTCATCAGATACATACATCGCTTTTATTTGTTCAAGCTGTCACAGATCCACATTTCCAGTTGCCTCATCGCGGTTGCGTTTATCCGGAAGACGCCGACTTTTCTGACGTCAGATTTCTTACCAAATTCTCGGCCGAAAATTTGGATCCCAGCCTGTGCACATACATCATCATCCCCAGCGGAAGTATCCAGAGTTTGATTTTAGCACTAACCTCACCAAGCGACACGGGTACGCCTCATGGCTAATTTACGAATTCCAGAGTACTATAGAGATTTCATTACAGGATGATAAAAAAAATTCCAAAGTTTGCCAGGAAAGTAGTAAGTGACGATAATGTCACCCAGTTAAAAAGCAGGAAGTGCAAATAAATATCCGTTCTCGACATGCAATCAGGACAAACTCACTGGACAAACTTTGAAATTACTTGAGTTATAATTTGAGATATTCTATTTCGAAAAATTTGCTTCGTCTGATGAATCCGGAACGAAAATGCGAAATTGTAGTTCGACCTTCAGAGGTTTTGCTTTTATGGACCACTCGTGGTTAAACATTAAGGATATCATAATCCCAGTTGTTTTATCGCTGAATTCAGGACAATGCAAAATTCAGGACAATGCAGGACAATGCAACGGTGGTGTTCGACCAACGAATAGCCGCTTCCTACGCGTTCACAAAAACTTGGTGGGTTGGCTACAACGACGAGCAGACTCTCAGGGACAAGGTTAGTTTAAGAGTTCGCTTGCTATTGCAGACGATTATTCAAAATTTCATCTAAGCAATAAATTTATTCTGTTTTTTTTACAATTCAGGCAGCTTGGGTGAGCAGAAATGGATTCGGCGGACTGTTCGTGAAAGATGTATCTCTCGACGATTTTGCTGGAACGTGTGGACCGAAATACCCGCTACTGAACGTCATTCGAGACGAGCAAGCAAAGCCGAATATCGCTCCTCCCAAAATTGGAGTTTAAAATCATGAATTAGTTTGTTTCCTTTTCTTTGACATCATTAACGTTTTATGCTGAGATACACGCTTGTTAAAAATCATTGACTAGCTTAGATCAACAGAAATTTAACATTCGTACTTGGATAGCTCAGACCCTGTTAAACGGTAGCTCTCGACCATTTCGGAAAATCATTCATTTTTACGTGTAAATCAATACTCATAAAACAATCTGTCGGAGGCGTTTCTTGAGTAAATGTTGTTGCGTGACATCAGTGCTGCATATATTGCAGCCGGGGAACAATGAAGATTGCCTCGTACTGTGAGTTCTAGCAAATTCACTAACCTTGCAGGCGGAAACCGGTTTCGTAAATACTGCGAGTTTCGCAAACATGTTTTAAATTACTCAATAAATTTCTAAGTGCGTTGGCAAAGAAATCCGGTTTTGAAAAAAATCCGCTGCTGCTGAAACATAAGCGAATTATTCGACTGCTCATGGATATTCGATTTTGAAAATTTTCTCTTTTCTCCCCGTCGGAAGCTACCAACATCTGAGTTAATAAACACCATCGCAGAGCGTTTGTTGAAGATGGATTTGCTGATATATCTCTGTTACGCATACTTTCTCTTCCGTGGTTGTTCTGCGGCTCCGGGTAAAAATTTATCCCGTCTGATACTTTTTCTGTAAAATCATGTTTAAGTATCGCTTGGCTTTGCAGCAAAGCTTCCCGAATCATCGTTCCTGATAAAACCGCCCAATGATCCAGTAGAATCTAACGATACAACGTTCTTCGAAGGCGACATCAGGGGTGTGGAAGTTGGCTCTGATGTGTCAGAGGTTAGTTTTGCTGGCTCATAAACGCTTGACAGTCGGAATAATAACTAATATTTTGGCCATACTTTTAAAGTTTGTGGGGAGCAATGCAGTCAATAATGAGGCATTTAAATGGCCGAACGGGACTGTCCCATACATCTTCTCCAGATCTTATGGTAAGATTTAAGTCGTCTTCATATACCGTCCTCGTAAACAGCTCACATGTGTTTCAGTATTTTCCCCGAATTTAAATAAAAATAAAAATTGAATGTGGGATCATATTTAACTATTTAAATAGGCCTTTGGGATCTATAAAAAAAGAACGACCTCTTTTAGTCATTTTAAATTGTATGCTGAATTAAAATTACTGTTCAGTTCGACTGTTTTAGCCCATTACAGTTTGTCGGGTTCGTAATTACTTCTGGGAAACGTTTGAGCTGACGCGTGTACGTGACCGCTGTGCGCACGAAACTGGGTTACCACTCATTCGAAAGTAAAATTATTTAACTTGATTCGTGCCATTTGCAATTTTGTCATTGACGCCTTCCCTAGTAAGCATTAGGCAAAAGAAAAAATCTTATGTCTATAAAAAAATGTATTGCTTCCTTACTTAATAAGTAAGACATTTGTAAGGCGGATTTCAAATTTATTTTGTAAGGCCTTATAACCCTAAATGACGAGTTAAGCGCTTAGATAAACAAATTTGTAAGCTCAAATACTTTTATGAGACTTGGTTCAGCCCCGTTTACGTTTGGTTTACGTTGGGAAAACGTCTCACCGTTTTTGGGACAAAAGCCGTTGAGAAATAAACTAGAATGTGCTTGGCAGTAATAGAACTCAAAGAATCCTGTAGAGCACGCACTAACCAATGCACCAACACGCACATTACACATACAATAGAACTTCTTCGTCTGGGGTGTGATAATATTCCCATAAAAGGTGCTGAAAAACGTGTTTCTTTGAAGTGAAATCACTAAATAGTGCTTTATCGTTTCCCGTGAAAAAGTAATAATACTGTAGAGTCCCGACCCATCCGTGGTACTTTTTGGACCCCCCAGTAAATCAGACCCGGTGGGCCAAAACAACTGTTGCACTTCAATCGATAAATCAAGTGCTTGTTTCTCTCCAAATCGTTGAGCGAAAATTTCGGAGCTGTAAAAATATCAATCAGTCATCAATCGATCAAGTGTCCTATTTCTTTTATCTATGGTGTAGCAATTACGACGGCCCATTTTTTTAAATGCTAAAAACATGCAAACAAACGAGCACAAATCAAAGAATCGATCGCAAAAAAGAAGGATGAAAACTTTAATTGTGAACTGCTTGCGCAATCAATCAATTGACACGGGCGGTCTTGTGGTTTGTGCATCTTTGCAATCAATCAAATCGGTCGCTTTTTACCGTGTGATGACGTAGGCACCATGGATAGGTCGGTACTCTACAGTAATTGACGGTTAGTACCTTAGCATTTTTACTATTGGTTAAACCTTAAACCATTATTCAGTGGCAGCAATTTGATGATTTCGTTTTGTTGTATATATGTTCTCGTGCCAATTGACCACTGGTCATCTTTTCCTGCTAAAAAATGTTAATCATTTTCAGAGCCTAATCTAACAACTTAAAAGCATTTATAAAACCTTACAAAAAACGTACGAATTTTATCAGTATGTTTAAATGTACATTAAAACTGATAAGGATCTATAAAATTTTATATGGCCTACAGCAGAAAAATAAAAGGTATTATGTTGGGTCATATATTTTTCCTGATTGAAAAATCTCATTTTCACTAGGGTTTATGCGCGCGCTCCAACACGCATACTGGTGGGTTCCATGCTCTGAGCGTGTCCTGGTTACCGGAAGCATTTTTCACAGATTGTACAAAAGCTGGCAATTCGCTACGTGCTGCTTGTGCAACAAAAAAAACCAAAAACAGACATTGTCTTGCCCGCCCATCTGACTACTTGAAAACAGCAAGCAATATCAATAACTCAGGTCGTATCACCTTTTTGAAAAAGCAAACGGAACCTTTTTGAATGCTCTCGCTAATTTTGCATGTACATTTTTAACTTTAATTTTCACAATCATAAATATTGTTCCGGAATCACTTATTGAATATTGAATATGCTTATTGAATAAGGAAAACACGCAAGGTTTCATATTCTATAAAAATAAATAACAATCGGACTAAAACTCAAAAAGCTGTTGGAAGAACAGGAAACCCTTGGTATTGTTGGACGAAATTGCTACGCGCCGAATGCTGGTTTAGACAAGCCATT
>LRSR01009530.1:0-59556 GCA_001579985.1 Hypsibius dujardini | reverse complement strand
GTTTAGTTTAATTTAAAGTCCCAAAGTATATTTTTAAATTTCATTAAATTAAATCAAATTATCTTCTCCAGTGTGGTTATTATTTATTATTTAATTTGACAAATGGAACGATTCAAAATGCTGAAGAAAAAGGGTTTCTTTTCCGGAAATTATTTCTAATGATATCAATTTTTTGTTCCTTGCAGGTTACTGGCGTTGGTTCCACTTCTCTGCTCTTGTAATGTTTTGCTGCGTTAAGCGTGAGGGGAAGTTCTGTTTGCGCGCCTACTACTCTCTGAGCAATTAAAAAAGAGCAAACAACTTTTTGCGGCAGTTGTCGCTTTGTCTTGGTCGATCGCAATTTCATTTTTTGATGCTATTCATTTCGTTATCCTATCTGGCGTGACACGTGTGTAATCACTTCCGGGAAGACCATTTTGGATCAGGGAAGATAAAGAGTAACTTACGGAACGAAATCACTTCCTCGGTTAGCTACAAATTAATTGCGAAGGAATTTTAATTTTTGTTTTTCAGCGACTGTTTCAGTCGAGAATGATCCATTTAATAATTTGTCAATTAAATTGAATCTGTAATAAATGTCAGTGACCAAAAAACATTTAGCAGTTTTTATTTAGTTTTTAATTTAAGTGAAAATTGACCGACTAGTTTCAGTTGTTTGCTTAATTCACAATTAAATATTTATTAACTAGCATGTTTGATTCAATTGTTCACAAAAAAAAAGGAATTCGGAAATTATATAGTTTGTAATTTTGGTCGAAATGGGCAGACCGATTTTAGTTGTCTGTTTTATTTTTCAATTAAATTTTTATTAACTTGCCAGTTTATTTCAGTTTCTTGTTTTACTAAATAACAAATTGAAAAATAATTTAGTTGTAGTTTTCTTTTAGTTTTCAATTTTGACCGAAATCGACTGACGAATTTCGTTGCTCGTCTTATTTCTCAAATAAATCTAATCACTAACCCGTTTAGTTCAGTTATTTCATCATTCAATGAATAATTGAAAAACGAATCAGTGGGTGATTCTCTTAGAAATATAATCAAGCTAGAGTATGCCGAAGAATTTTAGTTCGAATCCGATTAACATTTTGGATCGTGAAAACAACTGAACAAAGATAAAGAAATCTGCGACGGAAGTTTGTACAACAAATCGGGAAGAAACTGCTAAAGATGTTATGAAGTGCAGGATGAATTGCCGTCAGGGCAGACACATTTCTTGTTATTTCCCGGGAGAGGCAGACAGATGAAAGGACATCCTCCGTTGGAAACAGCGCATGCATTGCTCACTAAAACGAAAATGTAACTAGGCTGTGAATCAAGGTATAAATTGAATGGTTTTAATTGAACGCACATTTGGGGCACTGTTCTGGCACAAAAACAATTGCTACTAAGTATCCACTCCGTCCGGCTGGAAGGGAATGTTGCTTCATTGCCGATCCGCTTTTAGTGATACTATTGACGGTGCCACTGCAACAGAACGCGGATTAAGGAAAGACAATTCCAGGATTCGCTAGCAATATTGAGTTACGTTGATGAGTAAGACGTCCAGTAAACGCGTCCTCCCGACAATGAGATGCCCGCAGAGTCTGTCCCCGCACTTCCTTGAGCGGAGACAATTCGTTTGCCTCCTCCATTCAGCGAAATGCATTCGATATATCCCTTATCTGCCGAAAATGATCGGAACAATATTTAGCAGACATTTTGCTTCGGTACATTTGATTAGTTGACATTGTGGTGGAATATATGTCGCTTTTATTTTGACGAAGAGTTTGGAAGTGTCACCGTCATCTATGACGGCCGGACATTTCATCAGTCGGTTGTTGTCAGTTACATTGACGGACCCGGACATAAACGTGTCCAAAGAGACGGTTAAGTGCAGAACAAACACCAACGGACCTTCGGCTGTAAAAGAGTTCATGTTTTGACAACCAAGTCAGCTTACCGTGGTCTGGCCAGTAAAGGTCGTTTGCTTCGTAATCGAAAGTCAGAGAACGGGCGAACACTCCAGTGACCAAGACTTGACGATTACTTCCATCCATGGAGGCAGCCTCAATTGTTGTTTTGGAGTGTGACCAGTAGATCGAACTGCAAATGTATAAAAGTGATTGGGATGGCGGCAATAAATTCTTTATTGTAAACTCTTCTTCGGACAGGACAGCAATAAATTCACAGCAAACTTTTCATCGGTTTAACGCTCAGAAAATTAATTAAAAGTTTTACTGCATTTATTATCGCACAACATGAAAATGGTTGCTGAGTTGATGGTCAATCGCTTCATTAACTTACCCGCGGGAAGGATGCACGGCAAGCGCTGAACTCCAGTCGATTTCCGTATGTGAAATGATAGTTTTGTGTCCAGCCTGCAGGTGACTCATCTTTGCAACATGAATGGCGCTGCCTTGAACCCAAAACATATTCCGGATACAAAGTCCACGGCCAATCCGAAATATATTGGAGCTAGAAATGAAAATTGAGGCCATAATCAGCATCGCTCTCCAGAAAGTGCCACCAGACGACGCTATTTGTCATGACGTATTTTACCTTTAGTGACGACGAGATGATTGTCTGAACCATCATACCGAGAACGTCTAATTCCCGTTTCGGGATTTGTCCAGTAGAGGTGATTGTTAACACAATCCACTGCAACTGCGTGATTTACTTCTCCGAAAATGTTTGAAAGTTCTTTCGTCTCGCCGACATCTTCCACAGGCAATTTCCAGAGCGACGATCCTTGCGCGAACACCAGAAATCCTCCACGGTTTCTTCTAACATTCGCATCCCTTTCGTTTGGCATTACCATTTTAAAAATATCCATCAATGTTTCCTCGTCCGAAATATTGGTAAACTTCCTTCTTGCTGAAGACTCCAGTAAGGTCAACCGATCAGTGGCTCGTGTAACACTTCCAGTCAGACCCAACAGAGTGTCCGACAATGGGGCCATCTCTCCCTTCCATGACGTCTCTGATCGAGAGATTGTGTCTGACATGTCTGTCAGTCTTTGTCGCATCAAGGAATTGGATTGAGTGAGGTTAAGTGTGAGAGCGGCAAAACCGTCTGACAAGGTCGCCATCTTTTGGTTTACCAAAAAAAGGCTGGCGGACACGTCGTGGAACTTCTTTTGAAGTTCAGCTTGGGAAAAATTTCCGGATATTTCCGAGGGCTGGTCTGAAATATGTAAGAATTGCAAACAATTCGGGTAAAGGATCGGAATGGGATTGGACACACTAATACGTTTGCATTTTTATCACAATATAGAAGAAAGAAGCAGGCAACGACGGGGCCGTCAAACAAGATTGATACCCCCGCTCCCGGCAATACATTCACCAGATCTATCACTTCCGCTTTTTTTTTTTAATCATCAACGTGTTGTAAATTTTGTACGGCAAAACAAGAAAACTGTAGGCTACTGAACGCTGTGATAACTCTATGCAATTCATTTTTCTCAAAATTTACCATTGACATAAGTACCTATTTATATGTACCAGTTCATATGCCCACTGCCACGTTACAGAACAACCATTTTGATACAAATTATCTTATACTAGTCAGATTTTTTTACACCACAACACTATTTCCAGCACTTGCAGTAACGGACCCAATACAAAGGATGGAATGAGAACCGAGATAGCAAGTAGAATTTTTTGCCTTTGCGAAATTTTAAAGCTTCAAATCTGTCGATGTTTTTTGGCACTGTCTGAAGAGCGCTGTAAAGTTGGCATTGTGAAGTTTGTGAAGTTCATAAAATTAAATGAATTTTGAATAAAGTGTTACCCAACAATCTCATCTTACATTATATCCTCCCGGCCTCAAGGGACAGCTAAGCACCACCCCCGTGCCACGCATACACGTGCGCATAGTTTAAAAATGAGGCGCACATACGCTCACGCATATTTAAATTGCCAAACAGTGCACATACACAAGCACACAGGTTTAAATTTAAAAAACAGACACGGGCGGAATGCACACACTAGGGCATAATACTGTCCCTTGAGGTCGAGAGGATACGTTACGGTTTTCATTTTCATGGCTTATTTAAAATTATTATCTGCCCCAAAATTCCGTTACCAAACAGAAACACGGACATAGACACAGACACAGACACAGACACAGACACCGATGCAAACACAGACACCGACACAGAGAAAAACATAGACACAGATGCAAACACAAACAGACAGACAGACAGACAGACAGACAGACAGACAGACAGTCAGACAAACAAACAGACACACTTGCATTTCAGTAATAAGTCATGTTAACAGTGTCCTAGTGTCGCACAAAGTTCAAACCCACATGCGATGCGCTTAGTTAGACTTAAAAGAGCACGGCCTTAATTTTAAATCTGCTTTACGTTGAGAACTTTTGTATGTGAGCTTGGCAAATTAGGTTCGGACAAACAATTTCGGCCAGGCAACATTATGTCCGAAAATGATTATGATTATGAAAAAACCCTAATATTTGGTGGAAAAAATGTTTTTACACTGCCCAAAATAGCTTTTCCTTGCCTTGGCTTGGCCTCACAAGAGCACAAAACAAAGTGAGGTTGATACATAGCTGCACTTTCAACATTTCCATACGATTGGAGTACAGTTATATGTCGCCAGATCTGACGACACTGGTATGTTATTAAGACAATTTAAAAAACGACTGGATTTTGGATACAGTAAATGTCCTTTTATTTTGCATACGGACTTACTGTAATTGCAAATGTCTTGTACATCAGATTTAACAATAGTGTGTGTCGGATTTTGCTACACTTGATCTTCGCAGTGGTTTGTTGCAATCCACGAATGCCTTTGAATTACAGGCGTATATACTTGTTTTGTCAGCAGTACTCTGCCAAAGGCTTTGCTTGGCATAATAATTGCTGTTGTGAATGATAAAATTATTGCTTTTAGTGCTTGCCTAGACAAACTTGTTTCGTGAGTGTTTTATGCCTTATTACTGAAATTTTCACAGTCCTTGCCTTTACCATTATGATGCATTAGGCAAACTAATAAAAACATAGTTGATTATAACGACACCCAACCAGAGTTGTCCCATTATGAAATTTAGGTTCCCATTTATTCTCATTCCATCGCCCAGCGGGTCCCACCGATTCCCATCCCATTTTTCAAAAAAATTCCCCATTCCTATTCCATAAATGAAATTTCCCATTTCTCATTCCCATATTAAACTTTTCGTGTTTGGTACATTTCCACGTGACTCTTCGCCTTACACACTGAATAGAATGTCAGCTGATTTTGGTTTTATTTCGAGACACAATTTTCCGCCAACTTTGCAATCAAGGACCGATTTTTCCAGCTAAAATCATAGTTCAATTTGTTATTTTTTGATGAAAAACTCACTTTATAAGAAATATTTAACTTTTTCCCATTCCCATCCATGTCCAGGCTAGTCCCATCCCGATATCCCGATAGAAAAAATGGGAAAATAGGGAAAAAATAGGACCAATGGGAATCCGATGAAAAAATGGGACAACTCTGCACCCAACAACAAGTGGCGCTCTTTCGCTTGCCTCTTAAATATCGAAATCGCTATCTTAAACAAAAATTCATCGCCCGGACAAAACCAAAAAATGAAGGGATATTTCTGGATAGGCCGATGTTTGGGTTTAAGTTTGAAAAATCTGCATTTTGCCCCTTTGCCTACCATCCTTTGGCCCTATCGTGAGGGCCCCTGGTTTGGACTTGCAGGGATCATAAACGAGCTCCTGGCCCATTTATGCAAGACGTCTTATTATCGGCTGAGTATAGACCTTCCAACGGAAGGACGTTAGTTGCAATCTTCCAGAGGCGGAATATGAATGAAGCCGGTGTTGACTATCGATACTAACGTTTATGTACTATACGGTTCTGGCAGACGTGTCATGACACAAAGCCGGATCTATGGATATGACTGACGTCACTGCTGCACACTACGTTTTTTTTGTCACGCATAAAACAATATTACTTGAATGACGCTAACATAGAGGGGGGGGCCGAGATTGCTCGAGCAACAAGTTCTTTTTTTAACCTCCTTTTATTTTTCGCAACGATTAGTGATATGATCTTCGTGAATCAGCAAATGCGAGACTACTCTCGGTCACAGGAACCCCTTTTTGACGTAGGCAAATACAAGCAAAATCAAGTTTTAGAGCGAACATGACATTCTTTAAGCATTTGCTTAAGCTGCTATATCTTTTTTTGTGCCTTTTAAAATAGGAATTCCAGAACTTGCTTCCCGTGGACGGATATGCAAGAGTATACTATCTGCCTAAAACGGTAGATAATTTGAACGATTCTCCGCAGTTTTCGACCCTTCAGGGCGTGCTTCTACATGAGCTGCTATGATCGCATTGCAAACTGAACACGGTGCGAAACTAGAAATGTTTCTTAAACAAGCAGGCATTCAGACAAGTAGACAAACAGACAAACAAACAGGCAGGCAGGCAAACAGACAGACAGACAAACAGACACACACACCGACAGACAGACAGACCATAGACTGATATCCCTGCCACAGTCACACTGTCTTATAAAGTTTTAGCGGTACTGGGCAACAGGCGGTTTAAATATACGAGCACTAGCAGCCGCCAGTGGCGCTTATGTCTGTCTGCTGTAGGCACAGCTGCGCATCGGCACTGCGTTTCGACTGTTTTTTAGACAGTCAAATTTTTTTTTTGAAAAATATGGTTTCCGTTGGGACATTGGAAAAGATCTATTCTTTTCCACAAGCCTAAAAAGTCAATTTAAAATTTACGAAAAATCTCGAGTGCCAACTAGCTTAGGGCAAAATCACACTGACTCCGAACATGACATGGCGCGGTCTAAAAAGCGCTGTGAAAAGTGATGTGAAGGTGGAAATTTGTGAAGTTATGCCTTTTTTAATTACTCTAAAATTTGCTAAATCTATTTTAAAAATCCGTAAAGCAAAAAAAGGTTTTCCGTAAAAAATACAAAATACGACGCAGATATTAGCAAAACTATCAAATTTTGCAGTCCTGGAAAATTAACTGAAACCAATTGTGAGAAGTTTTAAATAAATCTAAAAATTTATCAAATTGGGGTTCTGACACACTTATTTATTAATTTAACAAATGCAGTAATAACAACTAAAAAGTCATAATAGATATTTCAACAGGGCGGCTGTACTTGCGTTACCACAACAAAATCAGAAACGTGAAGTTACATTATGAAATCATGAGTTAAAATATTTCACAAAAACAATTTTTTGTAGTTTTGCAAAGATCAAAATGAAAAATGTTATCAAATATGCCACTTGCGAAGCTTGCATATTGTTTTGTGCCAAATTTTACGTTCCAAAATATGTATGTACGTTGTTTTTTGCAATACCGGTGCTATATGTTTGTTGATAATTAAATAAGATATGTATTTTAATTTTTTTTTAAAATTTGTTATTTACCTAGATGAAGGGATTTTTTTGAGTCAGTACACCATCAGTATCTTCAAAAATGGCAGTTGTTTCATTAAATTGGTTTAGTCTTGAATGTCTTCTTGTTTAATTTGTAATTATTAAGAGAGCATATACTGGATCCCAACAAACCTGATCGAAAACCTGAAATGTTGGATAATGTTTTCAAAGCCCGGGGCCTTTGGAAATAAAACCCCAGACCCCTATCAGTGTCAAAATGTACAGTAAAGCCGTTTTGTTCATTAACTTAAAAAAAAAGGATTTTGCCCCTTTGCCCACCACCTGGCCATACTATCAGTTGTTCTGGTTTCGCCTTCAAAAAATCCTTAACGAGCATCTGCCTGCTTGTACTTTGGAAATGCTCTCTTTTCGGTCTAGTATTTGTTCATGTTAAGATACACAGAAGGCATAGTCCTAGTTCTTACCTGGAACCAATTTTGAAATTGGCGTCGATGTTACCGCAGCAACTGATTTCCATAAGCAGTTTCCATCCGGCTCAATTGCGAGGCATAATAAACCCCCATTTCGCACCCACAGCGAAGCACCAGCATACTTTGCGCCAGCTGTTCCAAGCCTCCACATTGTTCCACCCTCAGCATTAAGCAAGACCAAGTCACCGTTTTCTAACAATCTGACCGACACGGGCGGCTGTGCTAGTGAGCTGGTTCCAGTCGACCACACTGACTTTTCCATTAGATCTGCACCAATAATGGACACGACGAGGTCCCCATTCATCTGCATCAACAGTTTTGTCTTCTTGTCCGGAGAAAAGAGGCTCTGTCCCTGTTTTAACTCGGTGTCAGACAGCAGTTGCGAGACTGTTTTATTGTCTACCGGCACACGCTTGCAGATATCATTGCCTCCCACGTGGGCTTGACATCCATCAGGGCATATACGGATCAGACTTGGATCGCCTCCTTTCTTGCAGATGTAGAGAGAGTCGGGCAGAAGGTTGGAGGACTGACATAACGATGACAGGGCGGCACCACAGTGGTTATTGCTATCCTGACAACATGCTGCTTCTGAAGGGCTGACGGTGATGATAACAGTAATTAGAACAGTGATATATAGACCATGTAGGTATGGACGTAGAAATGGGAGACCCATACCGAGATGGAAAACCTAAGCCAGTATTTTTTGCCTAAATATGAAAATATGAAAAACCGCACACGTATTGGTACTTTTCCCATGGGTCGTTGTTATTTACGGCTTTCTCAGCGGTCCAGACGACATTGCAAAATTTTCGACTTAATGCCTTTGTGTAAAGCAATGACGAAATGTTTGTCAGAGTTTCCGGTTTGTAAGATCGCAAGAAGCCTGTTTCAAGCGCTGCACGATGAAATTTCTCCGTTGCGCTACCCATTTGAAATGCCCGATGGCAAGTCGAAGGTCTTTTTGTGACGATAAATAAAGTCTACGGTCTTGCAGCTAAAATGAACAAGCACGAGGTGTGG
The DNA here is from genome assembly GCA_001579985.1 of Hypsibius dujardini. NCBI lineage: Eukaryota > Metazoa > Tardigrada > Eutardigrada > Parachela > Hypsibiidae > Hypsibius > Hypsibius dujardini. The sequence goes on along the minus strand of LRSR01009530.1, from coordinate 50,692 downwards.
TCTCAACATATCACCCACTTCTGTAGTGCACCTACTTCCTGTACAAGGAGAGGAGCCCGGAATGTTTCTGCCATTCAGTGAATTCACGCCCTAGTGAGGGCGCCCTACCTTTCGGACTACAGCGTACTTGACTGTACTGTACTGTCTCGATAATTTGGTGCTGCGTTTTAGATCCATCCGTACATTATGACTGCACACACTGTCCTTCACTGCAGTCATAATATACGGTGGATCTTGATTAAAATTCGAACGCTCGAGCTTGATATACTGTACTGTCTCGATCATTTGGTGCTGCGTTTAAGATCCACCGTATATTATGACTGCAGTAAAGGACAGTGTGTGCAGTCATAATGTACGGATGAATCTAAAACGCAGCACCAAATGATCGAGACAGTACAGGTATATCAAGTTCGATCGTTCGAATTTTATTCGCGGACCTTCTTCATTCAACATGAATGTTCGATATTTTAGGAAGCTCGCTCAATAATAATTAAAAACTGCAATTGACTGAGCTCCTCGATCTTTCTATCGATCGCATCGATTGCTAGTTTAGTTTTCAATTTTGGCCGAAATTGATTGACAAATGTTGTTGTTCGTTTTATTTATCGAATAAATCTTAAATAATTACCCTGTTTAATTAAGTTGTTTCATTTTTCAATGAATAACTGAAAAACGAATTGGTGGGTCGATTTTCTTAGAAATATAAGCAAACTAGAGTATGCCAAAGAATTTCAGTTCAAATTCGATAATAATTTTGGACTGTGAAACAACCAAACAAAGATAGAGAAATCTGCGACAGAAGTTTGTCTAACAAATCGGGATGAAACTGCAAAAGATGTTATGAAATGCAAGATGCACTGCCGTCAGGACAAACACATTTCTTGTTATTCCCGGGAGAGGCAGACAGATCAAAGGACATCCTCCGTTGGAAACAGCGCATGCGTTGCTCACTAAAAGGAAAATGTAACTCGGCTGTGAATCGAGGTATAAATTGAATGGTTTTAATTGAACGTACATTGGGGGCACTGTTCTGGTACAAAAACAATTCCGTTCAAGGTTCCCCACCGTCTGGCTGGAAGGGAATGTTGCTTCATTGTCGATCCACTTTTGGTGATACTATTCACGATGTCACTGCAACAGAACGCAGATTGAGCGAGAACAATTCCAGGATTCGTTAGCAATATTTAGTTACTTTGAAGTGAATGTCCAGTAAACGCGTTCTCCCGACAATGAGATGCCTAGAGAGGATTTCCCCGCGCTTCCTTGAGCGGAGACAATTCGTTTGCCTTCTCCATCCAATGAAATGCATTCGATATTTCCCGTATCTGCAACAAATCATTGGAACAATAATTATCAGACACTTTACTTCGGTATATTTGAATAAATCACATTCTAGCGTATTAAATGTCCATTTTATTCTTATGAAGAGTTTGGAAGTGTCACCATAATTTCATCAGTCGGTTGTTGTCAGTTACATTGACGGATCTGGACATAAACGTGCCCAAAGCGACAGTTATATGCAGGGCAAACACCAAATGACATTCCGCTGTAGATCAGTTCATGTTTAACAACGATGTCAGCTTACCGTGGTCTGCCCAGTAAAGGTCGTTTGCTTCGTAATCCAAAGCCAGAGAAAAGACAACAACTCCAGTGACCAAGATTTGACGATTACTTCCATCCATGGAGGCAGTCTCAATTGTTGAACGAGAGTGTGACCAGTAGATGGAACTGCAAAAGTATAAAAGTGATTGGAATGGCGGCAATAAATTCTTTATTGTAAACTCTTCTTTGGACGGGACAGCAATAAATTCAAAGAAAACTCTTCATCGTTTCCTGTTTCTGTGGATTACAATAACAAGATGATTGAGCGATAGTTCCAAAACTACAATGACTCTCTTGACGGCACTGCTGTGTTTTCATTATCTCTGTATTTGATGGGGAAAAGCTTCCTTTCAGTTTATATTGTGATTTATGAAGTTGAAATCATGTAACTGCCCCAAAAGTTGTTACGCTTTTCACATGTTTAAACTTGCCCCCTCGCCCGGCAGGGGGAGGGGAAGCGAACATTTTTTTGCGACCCCCACCAGCAGGTTTGCCTTCTCCCCCGGCCGACCTGAATCCGCTTTTAGATTTTTCCTTTGGTTTGGACGGTACCAAACAAATTTCCTGTCACATGAGGTCATTGGTTGGAAAATAATTTTGACGCGGCAACTTTTCTAGATGTTGCATTTTGAATGGGATTCAATCGAAGAGCAAACACAATATTATTTTTGGGGTCACTGCATGATTACCCTTTATTTTCGGACGTTGTGCACATCAGCAAGATTATTACCAGTGAACTTCAGGTTATTGAGGTGAGATTCGGATTACTTTGACATCCAGATTTTAAGTGAGTACCAGTCGAGATTAAATATATCTGACGACTATCGAAAGACGCATACACTTTTGAGGACCCGAATAGCCGATTTATTCTCCCGACTTCCAGGGACAGTTTTATGCCCTAAGGTGTAAACATCGCCCGCACGTGCACCATATTTTTGGACAGGTGTGTGACTGGGGGTGGGGGCGGGGTTTAGTTGTCCCCTGAGTCGGGCGAATACTGTAAATATTGACGCACTATAAATCGCAATCGTTGAATGCAAAAGCAATCAGTGCATGACAACTGCTAATACCATGAACAAGATCTCTTGGTTAAAACTCAGAATACTAATTAAAAGTTTGATTGCATTTATTATTGCACAACTTAAAAAATGGTCGCTTAGTTAAAAGTCAATCGCTTCAATAACTTACCCGCGGAAAGGATGCACGGCAAGCGCTGAATGCCTGTCGATTCCCGTATGTGAAATAATAGTTTTGTGTCCAGCCTCCAAGTGACTCATCTTTGCTACAAGAATCACACTGCCTTCAACCCAAAACAAATTTCTGGCAACAAAGTCCACCGCCAATCCTTTATATATTTTAGCTAGAAATGAAAATCGAGGCCATAATCAGCATCGCGCGACAGGAAATGTCACCAAATGATATTATTTATCGTGACTTATTTTACCGTTCGTGACAACAAGATGATTGTCTGAGCCATCATACCGAGAACGTCTAATTCCCATTTCGGAAGTTGTCCAGTAGAGATAATGGTTAACACAATCCACTGCCACGTCTCGATTTCGTTCCCCAGGATTATGTGTAAGCTGTTTTGTGTCGCCGCGATCTTCTACGGACAATCTCCAAAGGGATTGACCCTGTGTAAAAACGAGAAATCCACTTGTTCTGCGTGGGTTTGTTGTAGTCCGTCGTTCTGAAATAGACACGACAGACGAGGAACAATCTTACTGCCGTATACCTTCTTTCGGATAGAACCTTGGTTGTACTCACCTCCAAGCTCGCTTTGAGCAGAGCATTTAAGAAGCATTTTAGATAATAAATATGATTTCCAGCGACAGGAGCCATCTTTAAAGATGCATAACTGACAGTCGTCACTCAGCCTCAAATCCGAACCGCGTCCGCCGACGACCGAGTTGTGAAAAGCCTTCCTCTCGCCATTCGTCAAATGAAGTTGAAGATTTCCGTCCTCGTGCATTTCCAGTTTGTCGATGCTTGCATGTTCTTGGTAGCCGAGATTGTGAACTCGTCCAATGCCGTGTTTTATACTCCACATTTCCCTATCGTCGCAAGTGTGCCGGATGATGATGTCGCCATTCTGCTGGAGCGTAACATTGCACGTTCCACCGACGGAAGTCAAAGATTGACCTCCCAACAGTGTTCCACCGTTCTGAAGTATAACTGCCGATTGAAAAGTCGAAGTGCAACGGACGTGTGTATTGCAAGTGAGGACAAATTGATTGTGTTATTGCTGTACCCGAGTTGATATTATGACATTTTTATTATTTGTCTCATATAAATGTGCTGTTTTCAAAATTAGTGAATTTCCGAGGATAAAGTGCGCTTGTTTTGCTACTGATTTCAGAAAAGTAGTAATACAAGAAAGTGTCAATTTGATTAAAATATTATTTGTATCGATTGAATCACAGAAGGGTTTTTTGTATGAAAAAAGGTCTGGTTCTTCACAACGTTTGACTGTTAACTCCCTGATTTACATGCATTTCGCTTTTGTTCTCCCGAAACGTCATCCGGTAAATTTAGCCTTGTGACCTCACCTTTGGCTCCTTGGAATGTGGTGCTGAAGCTACAGTACACAAATTTACACCTCCCGATGTCCACAGGCATTCCTTGTTCTTGAAGAGACAGAAGTATCCCTCGTCAAGAACCTTCAAGCCAGCCCCCGAAAATTGAGAATTTCTGGTATCAGTGCTCCAGACAAGATAGCGAGCTCGTGGATGGTACATAACTAGATTCCCATCAGCTTGCATTGTGACAGATGTGGGAGTAAACAATTGATCTTCATAACTCATGTTGGTGGACCAAATGGCACGACCGTCACCTGTTTTGATACGGCACAATTTCATCAGGCCACCGATAGGCTTCATCCATGATTTCGTTCTTTTTACGTTTGATCTACAAAACAAACCGTCATGTATTCAATTTATTACTCTGCTACTAACTACAGTTAGAAATGCTGCCGATCGAAAAGTCGAAGTGCAACGGACGTGTGTATTGCAAGTGAGGACAAATTTATCATGTGTTTGCTGTACCCGATTTGATATTATGAATTTTTTATTACTTGTCTCATATACATGTGTTGTTTTCAAGAATGGTGAATTTCCGAGGATAATGTGTTTGGTTTGCTACTGATTTTAGAAAAGTAGAAGCACAAGAAAGTGTCAATTTATTTAAAACATTTCCGTTATATCACTTTGAATCACAAAAAGGTTTCTTGTAAGCGTCTGATTCTTCAGAATGTTTGACTGTTGGCTCACTCATTTATTAGCTTCGTTTCATTGACTTTTTTAATTTTTATTCATCGGACACGCCATTCAGACAGGTGACGATTGGGGATCTTCCGGCATGGCTGTCACGACGCAGCTTGAATCCCGTGGCCATGTCGATAGCGGTTAGTCGAAGTGAGTACACTTTCCAAAGCGAGGAAGAGGAATGTTGATTTCAAATGCAAGTTTAGCCTCATCAATCAAGCAATCAATCAATCAAGTGCAGAAAAAAGGTTTCCTCCCATTTTTTGTTCTTTGCAGGGTACTGGCGTTGGTTCCACAAGTACGTGGCTGTGCGTTACGGGACCGCCGCTCCGTTCGTTCAGTTTGCAGTGGGATTGTCTGCTCTCTTCTACTGCATCAACTATAAGAGTATTCGTCTGCATAGCCAAGCCAAATACCACTGATCAACCAATCAAGCGACGATTTTCCCTTTGCTTCTCTGTTCTTGTAATGTTTTGCCGTGTTTAGCGTGAGGGGAAGTCCTCTTTATGCGCCTACTACTCTCTGAGCAATTAAAAAGGAGCAAACAACTTTTTGCTGAAACAACTGAACGAATCAGTGGGTTGATTTTCTTAGAAATATAATCAAGCTAGAGTGTGCCGAAGATTTTCAGTTCGAATCCGATTAACATTTTGGACCGTGAAAACAACCAAACAAGGATAAAGAAATCTGCGAAGGAAGTTTGTCCAACAAATCGGGAAGAAACTGCTAAAGATGTTATGAAGTGCAGGATGAATTGCCGTCAGGGCAGACACATTTCTTGTCATTTCTCGGGAGAGGCAGACAGATGAAAGGACATCCTCCGTTGGAAACCGCGCATGCATTGCTCACTAAAAGAAAAATGTAACTAGGTTGTGAATCGGGGTCTAAATTGAATGATTTTAATTGAACGTACATTTGGGGCACTCTTCTGGCACAAAAACAATTCCACGTAAGTATCCACTCCGTCCGGCTGGAACGGAATGTTTCTTCATTGTCAATCCATTTTTGGTAATACTTTTCACGATGTCACTGCAACAGAGGGCGGATTAAAGAAAGATAATTCCAGGATTCACTAGCAATATTGAGTTACGTTGACCAGGACGTCCAGTAAACGTGTCCTCCCGACAATGAGATGCCATTAGAGTTTTTTGCCGCACTTCCTTGAGCGGAGACAATTCGTTTGCCTCCTCCATTCAACGAAATGCATTCGATATTTCCAGTATCTGCAGAAAATGATCGGAATAATAATTAGCAGACACTTTGCTTCGGTATTTTTGATTAGTTGACGTTGTAGCGGATTATATGTCGCTTTTAATCTGACGAAAAGTTTGGAAATGTCACCGTCAACTATGACGGCCGGACATTTCATCAGTCGGTTATTGTCAGTTAAATTGACGGATCCGGACGTAAACGTGTCCAAAGAGACGGTAAGTGCAGGACAAACACCAACGGACCTTCGGCTGTAAATGAGTTTGTGCTTTGACAACCACGTCAGCTTACTGGTGTCTGCCCAGTAAAGGTCGTTTGCTTCGTAATCCAAAGCCAGAGAATTCGTGCAGACTCCAGTGACCCAGACTTGACGATTACTTCCATCCATGGAGGCAGTCTCGATTGTTGTATAAGAGTGTGACCAGTAGATTGAACTACAAATGTATAAAAGTGATTGAGATGGCGGCAATAAATTCCTTATTGTAAACTCTTTTTCGGACAGGACAGCAATAAATTCACAACAAACTCTTCATCGGTTTCTGTTTCTGTGGATTACAATAACGAGATCATCGAGCGGTGGTTTCAAAACTACAATGAATCTCTTGATGGCACTGCTGTAATTTCATCATTTCTGTATTCACCTGATGGGGAAAGGCTGCCTGTTAGTTTTATATTGTGATTTATGACGTTTAAATCATGTAACTGCCCCAAAATTTGTTAGGCTTTTTACATGTTGAAGCTTGCCTCCTCGCCCGGCGGGGGGGGGGGAAGCGAAATTGTTTTTCGGACCCCCTTCAGCAGGCTTGCCTTCTGCCCCGGCCGACCTCAATCCGCTTTTAGGTCTTTCCTTTGTTTTGGACGGTACCAAAACAAATTCCTGTCACATGAGGTGATTGGTTCGAAAATAATTTTTGACGCGGCAACTTTTCCAGCTACATTTTGAATGGGAATCAGTCCAAGAGCACGAATACAGTAATATTTTAATATTTGTTACATTCTTAGGGCCACTGCATAATTGCTTTTGACTTTCGCATGTTGCGCACATCAGCAAAATTACAAGTGAACTTCAACTTATTAAGGTGAAATTTAGATTTACTCGAGATCCAGATTTTAATTGAATACCGGTCGAGGTTGAATATGTCTGACAACAATCCCCAGATGCATAAACTTCAGAGGACTCTATTCGCCGTTATATTCTCCCGACTTCAAGGCACAGTTTTATGGCCTAGTATGTGAACATTGCCCTCGCATGCACCGTATATTTGGACCGGCGTGTGACTCGAGGGGCGGAGCTTAGCTGTCCTTTGAGCCGGGAAAATATTTTACCTATTGACGCATTAAAAATCGCAATCCTTGACTGCAAAGGCAATCAATGCATGACAACGGCTAATACCAAGAGCAAGATATATTAGCAAACGCTGAGAAAACTAATCAGAAGTTCTACATCATTTATTATTGCACAACTTAAAAAGTGGTTACTTAGTCGAAGGTCAATCGTTTTATTGACTTACCCGCGGGAAGGATGTACGGCAAGCGCTGACCATTCGTTGATTCCCGTTTGTGAAATGACAGTCTTGTGTCCAGCCTCCTTTTGACTCATCTTTGCTACAAAAATGGCGCTGCCTTCAATCCAAAACATGTTTCCGGACACAAAGTCAACAGCCAATCCCAGATGTATTCCAGCTTTAAATGAAAATCGAGGCCAAAATCAGCATCGCTCTCCAGAAAATGCCGCCAGACGACGCTATTTGTCATGACGTATTTTACCTTTAGTGACGACCAGATGATTGTCTGAGCCATCATACCGAGAACGTCTGATTCCCTTTCCCACCACTGTCCAGTAGAGATGATGGTTAACACAATCCACTGCAACTGCTCTATTTTCTTCTCCGGAAATGTTTGAAAGTTCTCTCGTCTCGCCGACATCTTCCCCAGGCAGTTTCCAGAGCGACGGTCCCTGCGCAAACACCAGAAATCCTCCACGATTTCTCGTAACATTCGTTGCCACTGAAAATATCCATCAAGGTTTTCTCGTCCAAAATATTGGTAAACTTCCTTCCGAGTTAGGATTACAGTAAGTTCAACCGATCAGTGGTTTTTGTGCCACTTTCCGTCACACTCAATAGAGTGTGCGACAATGTGGCTATTTTTTCTCTCCAGAACGTCTCTGATCGGGAGATTGTGTCTGACTTGTCTGTCAGTCTTTGTCGCATCAAAGAATCGAATTGAGTGAGGTTAAGTGTGAGAGCGGCCAAACTGTCTGACAAGGTCGCCATCTTTTGGTTTACCAAAAAAAGGCTGGCGGAAACGCCGTGGAACTTCGTTTGTTACAGCGATTCGGCTTGCGAATAATTTCTCGCCAAACCCAAAATCAAGACAGCAGTTAGAATTCTTTTGCCTTTGCGAATTTTTAAGTTCTCAAATCTGTCGATGTTTTTGGCACGGTTTGGCGTTGTGAAGTTGTCAATGTGAAGTTTGTGAAGTTCATAAAATAAATGAATTTTGAATTAAGTTTAACCCAACAATCTCAGCTTATATTACATCCTCCCGGCCTCAAGGGACAGCTAAGCATCACTCCCGTGCCACACATACACGTGCGCACAGTTTAAAATTGAGACACACAGACGCTCACAGACGCTCACAGACGCTTACACGTACACACACGCTCACACCCTCACACATGTTAAAATTGCCAGACAGTGCGCATACACATGCACACAGGTTTAAATTAAAAAAACAGGCACAGACGGAATGCACGCCCTAGGGCATGAAACTGTTCCTTGAGGTCGGCAGGATACATACGGTTTGCAATTTCATGGCTTATTTCAAATAATTATCTGCCCGAAAATTCCGTTAATAGACAGAGTCAGAAACACGGACACAGACATAGACAGAGACACAAACGCAGACACAGACACAGACACAGACTCAGATGCAAACACAAACACAGCAAACAAACAGACAGACAGACAGAACGACAGACTTTATTTCAAAAATAAATTATGTTAACAGTCCTCAATTTGTAGACCCTAGTGTCGCACAAAGTTCAGGCCCACATGCGATACGCATAGCTTGACAGAAACGAGCATGTCATTTTGTATTTGCTTTACATTGAGAACTTTTGTATGAGAGCTTGGCGAAGTAGGTTCGGACAAAAAATTTGTGGGTCAGGCAACATTATGTCTGGCACTGGCAAAATAATGTCCCTTCAGATTGTATGTCAGACAAGAAGAACAGGTCTACTTGCCACCGCCGTAAACTAGGGTTACTTTATTCTGAATATCGATCAGCTCGCTTCTCAACTTCAGCGACTTGATTTTTTGCCGAACAGATGAATGTTTCTTGCTCGGACGCTGCCGCAGGGAGAATTCCTAACGATTGCAAGCGTCACCAGCAGTAAATTCATACGAGCGGTTCATTAATTGATTGCTCATTTATACCGATTTTCATAAAACGGTCATGCGTAAATGCCAAATACAGCTCACTATTGTTCTATTAAGGCTCCTTTTGCAGGTTCTACGACAACCCACAACGAGCCCGACTGGAAACCCAAAAAGATTATCATTGATGATTCTCTCTCGTACAGTCTTCATGTCCTCGGCAAGGAATGCTCCCCTTCATGGCTTACTGCTCTTCCACCACGATTCGCTGAGTTGGACTTGAAGTCGTACCTCAGCCGCCTGGACAGCCGCAACATTCCTATTCCATGAATCAAATTTCCCATTTCTCATTCTGCTTGTCAATGAAGTGCCGCCATTGATCCTTGGCAGTGCAAAGTCCGTCGCGTGGAGAGTGCAAGTGGCGGTCACATTGAGAAAAAGTAGTTCTTTATCTGGTAGAGTAGTAAATTCTCCATTTTTTGGTTGTTTTAGTTTTTGGTCTTTTTGTTCTTCGCTGAATTGGGAGTATTTACAAGTTTCGTTCAAAAAAAAGTCCGAACCTGTTACCGAATTCGACCGAAACGTAAGATAAACTCGCTACTCGGGTTGCCGATCTCAATTCAATTGCAAGGTAGCCGGGCTGTCTACATCACTATTTTATGTTATGTAAAGTGGATTTAAACTACACCCCAACAGTACCTGTTACGCCTTGATGACATCCTTTGCAGTAACACACCCTGGTACTCCTAAATGCTCCACACTTTCCGCCGCTTAGTTTATCATCGCTGCACGACTGGACACAAGCTTCATCGTCTCCGTCACACTGCCCGGGATAGCTCTCGCTGACGCAGAGCTTTTCTTTGCCTTGGCTTGTCCTCACAAGAGCACAGAATAAAATGAGGTTGATGCATAGCTGCACTTTCAACATTTCCATACGATTGGAATACAGTTATATGTTGCCAGATCTGACGACACTGGTGTGTTATTAAGAAAATTTAAAGAACGATTGGATTTTGGATAACTGAAAATGTGTTGTATATCAGATTTAGCGATAGTGTGTTTCGAATTTTGTCCCACTTGATCTTCGCAGTGGTTTGATGTAATCAACAAATGCCTTTGACCTACGGGCATATATACTTGTTTCGTCAGCGGTACTCTGCCGAAAACTTTGCTTGGCATATTAATTGCTGTTGTGAATGATAAAATTAATAATGCTTTTAGTGCTTGCCTAAACAAACTCGTTTTGTAAATGTTTTATGCTTTATTCCTGAAATACTCTCAGCCTTTGCCTGTTATTATAGCTAGTAATGCATTTAGAGAAAGTTGCAACAAAAGTATTGGTATTTCTCTCACGGGTAGCTGTTTTTTATGGCTTTCTCAGCGGCCCAAACGACATTCTAATATTTTCGACTTAATGCCTTTGTGTAAAGTAATGATGAGATTTTTTTTATAGTTTTCGGTTTGTAGGATCGCAAGAAACCTGTTTCAAGCGTTGCACCATGGAATTTCTCTGTTGCCCTACCCATTTGAAATGCCCGATGGCAAGTCGAGTGTCTTTTTATACGATAAATAAAGTCCGCGGTCTTGCAGCTAAATTGAACACGCACGGGGTGTGGTCTCAACATGTCACCCATTTCTGTATAGTGCACCAACGTGCACTATAGGTGAAGTACCTCCTAGTATAGCCTACTTCCTGTACGAAAAGCCCGGAATGTTTCTGCCATTCAGTGAACTCATCTCTCATATTTCATTGGGCTTTTTTACTATTTCAAGTATACATTTGCATTTCCATTATTCAGAATGTTCATCAAACAGTTTTTGTGCACCATTGTAAAAGATACATAAACGATTCAAACAGAATATGCAGTTGAAATGATTGGTCAGTGACAAAACGTCCGATTGAGCTTTGACCGATGGTGAAGAAGGAACGATTTATGGCGTCAAATGTTCAATCAATCAGAATGGCTAGTCATCATGGCTTCAAACTCTTCATAATTAACCTGCCAGTCGCCGTCAAGGTCCGCTTCGCCAATCATCACTCCAGCTCTTCATCAGTCACTTTCTCACCAAGTTTGGTCATCAAGTGACACAACTCCTCAACGGAAATGAATCCATCACCGTCCTTGTCGAAGACACGGAACACCTCGCGAATCTGCTTCTCACTGTCTGTCTACTTGGTTTTCTGCACCATCACCGTGAGGAACTCGGAGAAGTCAATAGTACCATTGCCTATCGTACCATTGAACTTAAGGCATCAATTCTGTTTTCGCAAAACAGTTGATTGAGCTCCTCGGTCTTTCCTTCGATCGCATCGATTGCTAGTAAAAGTATAACGAAAAAGCTTATTTTATTATTTACTTATATTTAAAAAGTTTAGTTTAATTTGAAGTCTGAAGAAATACTTTTAAGTTTCAATAAAATAAATCAAATCAACTTCTTCAGTGTGGTTATTATTTATTATTTACGGACGTATTTAAGTACGTGGCAATGCGTTACGGGACATTGACCGGTCTTCCCGACTGTTATTACGCTACTGATTAAAAAGGCCTACACGGATCGGACGAACTACTAGAGCAATTTACGTGGCTTTCTTGGGCCACATGTCCTCCATTTCGCGGCCGAGGACCTCTTCATATTGTCAGGTGGATGGTCCAGTGGGCGCCTAATGTGACCGGACTACATTTGAAGGACACATTCTTTGCCATCACGGAGAATGAGACCTGCGCGTCTGCGTTACTGGGCGTTCTCGTCATTGGGCACCATCAATGGAAAAGGGTGACACTCACCGACTGCACTTTTGAATACCAAATCAGTTCCGGATCACACCAGCCATAAAAATCCCATTGTTAGAAGACAAACATTCCGATACTGAGCATCAATCTAAAGGGTTGCTCCTCACCATAGGCCGTGTTTGCTCACATTAATGTCGAAAATGATTTGATTTAATTAAATGAAATTTAAAAATATACTTTCGGACTTTAAATTAAATTAAACTTTTTTAATTAACTAATTTGAAATAAATTATATTTTTCGTCGCTAGTTCAACAATGTGAAAATTTAATTAAGTTTAAATGTATGTGTACCTTCAGAATTTCAATTAAACAAACATTTTAAATTAGTTGAATTGAATTGAAATTAATTAATTAAGTTTTTCCTTTATACTAATAGTACAGAAATTAAATTGAATTGGAAGAATATATTTTCAGAGAATAAATAAGCTTTTTCGTTATACTCATATTGCACAAATTAAAATAAGTAATCTAAGAAAATTCAATGAGTAGAAAACTTTGATGGAAACAATGACGTTTTTGAGGATGTTTTGAAATTCCGGGCGCGAAGTGTTTCACACATATCCGCTGCCCGTCTGGATATTGGAGGGACCCATCCGAATGACGACGCCCACAAAAATCGATCCAGTCACCACGGCACAAATGACGGTCGTCGACGCCGGGAAAGGAGAGAAAACGTGGCTGATTTCCAGTACCAACAACCTTAAACCGCTTAGTATCACACCCTCGCACATAACACGACTTCTTCCTGAAAGGCTGATTAGATTATTTTGATTAAAAGAGTAGATGAAATGTCATCTGCCACGGTGAATTAAAAAATTATACTTCGAAAAATATCACGCAAAAAATACTGGAACTTGTGTATTAAACAACGAGCAAACTCAATGGGAACCAATGCACAGCCCCTAATGACATGTCGCGTGATTCAATATTGCTTTTATATAAAACGAGATTGTCCATACATTGTAATTATGCATACATTATGCAAGACCCTCCGAGCCGGAAAAAAAATATTGTTAACCAAAAAAGACAGTCCTATCTCTGGTCCTAAGATTGTGTGCGCTGTGCACCGCGCGCACCGCTTTAAATGTATTACACACATTGCACAAAATTTATTTTGTTTTCTGTATTTATCGTATCTTTAAATTTTTAATATTCAATAAATTTCGTAATATATTTGTTACAGTTCTTATATTTTTATTTGTTATACTTATATTTATTTGAATTATGTCTATTATTTTTAAATTGATTATATTTTTATTTATATTATATTAAATTGATATTTATTATATTTATATCTGTTGTATATTTTTTAATATTTTTATTATGTTTATATTTATTATATTCATATCTGTTGTATATTTTTTAATATTTTTATTATATTTATATTTGTTATAATTATAATTATTATATTTTATTTTATCATATTTACAATAAGAATATTTATATTCACTGTATTTATATTTATCATATTTATATTTAAGTTTACTATTTTTATAATAATCATTATGTTTAACATACGTTTATGTAATATATATCACACTTAATATAATTATGTTTAGTACACTTATTATATATTCAATATAATATATTTACTTTATCATATTAAATATCTAGTTAAGTTCATTATAATATATTTGATATATGTATATCTATTTATCATTTATATTTATGCATCCATTATATTTAGATTTGTTTTTGAATTTTGAATATTATTGTCTTTTCCGGGGGTTGATAAACGGGTTTAGACTGGTACGTGCGGTCGTGGCTTAGTGGTTATATGGTTTGGGCACAGTCTTGTTACATTTTAACAGAATGTCAGAATCTGTCAAAACTGGTTTTGAACTGGATTTAAGGTTTTGGGTACAATTTTGGTACAATATTGGAACAATCTTTGGATTGGATAAACAATAGGAGCTTCAGGATCGGAACGTAAGATTGTGCCTAAATTGTACAAGCAAATATTTTCATATGGTATTGGTTATTAGGGAGTAGGAATTAAAGCTAAAACCTACTGTAAAAACTGTTTAATGAAAATTCTGAATAATGCAAATGCAAATGTATATTTGAAATAGTAAAAAAGCCCAATGAAATATGAGAGATGAATTCACTGAATGGCAGAAACATTCCGGGCTCCTCCTACAGGAAGTAGGTGCACTATACAGAAGTGGGTGATATGTTGAGACCACACCCCGTGCGTGTTCATTTTAGCTGCAAGACCGTAGACTTTATTTATCGTCACAAAAAGACCTTCGAATTGCCATCGGGCATTTCAAATGGGTAGCGCAACGGAGAAATTTCATCGTGCAGCGCTTGAAACAGGTTTCTTGCGATCCTACAAACCGGAAACTCTGACAAGAATGTTGTCATTGCTTTACACAAAGGCATTAAGTCGAAAATATTGCAATGTCGTTTGGACCGCTGAGAAAGCCATAAATAACAGCGACCCATGAAAGAAATACCAATACGTGTGCGGTTTTTCATATTTTCATATTTAGGCAAAAAATACTGGCTTAGGTTTTCCATCTCGGTATGGGTCTCCCATTTCTACGTCCATGCCTACATGGTCTATATATAACTGCTTTAATTACCGTTATCGTCACCATCAGCCCTTCAGAAGCAGCATGTTGTCAGGATAACAATAACCACTGTGGTGCCGCCCTGTCATCATTATGCAAGTCCTCCAACCTTCTGCCCAACTCTCTCTACATCTGCGAGGAAGGAGGCGATCCAAGTCTGATCCGTATATGCCCTGATGGATGTCAAGCCCACGTGGGAGGCAATGATATCTGCAAGCGCGTGCCGGTAGACAATAAAACAGCCTCGCAACTGCTGTCTGACACCGAGTTAAAACAGGGACAGAGCCTCTTTTCTCCGGACAAGAAGACAAAACTGTTGATGCAGATGAATGGGGACCTCGTTGTGTCCATTATTAATGCAGATCTAACGGAAAAGTCAGTGTGGTCGACTGGAACCAGCTCACTAGTACAGCCGCCCGTATCGGTCAGATTGTTAGAAAACGGTGACTTGGTCTTGCTTAATGATAAGGGTGAAACAATGTGGAGACTTGGAACAGCTGGCGCAAAGTATGCTGGTGCTTCGCTGTGGGTGCGAAATGGGGGCTTAATATGCATTGCAAATGAGCCGGACGGAGACTGCTTGTGGAAATCAGTTGCTGTGGTAACATCAACGCCAATTTCAAAATTGGTTCCAGGTAAGAACTAAGACTATGCCTTCTGTGTATCTTAACATGGACAAATACTAGACCAAAAAGAGTGCATTTCCAAAGTACAAGCAGGCAGATGCTCTTGAAGGATTTTTTGAAGGCGAAACCAGAACAACTGATAGTATGGCCGGGTGGTGGGCAAAGGGGCAAAATTCTTTTTTTTCCAAAATTTAATAAACAAAACAGCTTTACTATACATTTTGACACTGATGGGGGTCTGGGGTTTTATTTCCAAAGGCCCCGGGTTTTGAAAACATTATCCAACATTTCAGGTTTTCGATCAGGTTTGTTGGGATCCAGTATATACTCTCTTAATAATTACAAATTAAACAAGAAGACATTCAAGACTAGGCCAAATTCAATGGAAAAACTGACATTTTTGAAGATACTGATGGTACACTGATTTAAAAAAATCCCTTCATCTAGGTTAATAGCAAAATTTAGAAAAAAATTAAAATACATGTCTTATTTAATTATCAACAAACATATAGCACCGGTATTGCAAAAAAACAACGCACATACATATTTTGGAACGTAAAATTTGGCACAAAACAATATGCAAGCTTCGCAAGTGGCATAATCGATAACATTTTTCATTCTGATTTTTGCAAAACCACAGAAAATTATTTTTGTGAAATATTTTAACTCATGATTTCATAATGTAACTTCACGTTTCTGATTTTGTTGCGGTGACGCTAGTGCAGCCGTCCTGTTGAAATACCTATTATGTTTTTCTAGTTATTATTACTGCATTTGTTAATTAAATTATTTAGTGTGTCAGAACCCCAATTTAATGAATTTTTAGATTTAATTAAAACTTCTCATAATTGGTTTCAGTAAATTTTACAGGACTCCAAAATTTGATTGTTTTGCTAATATCTGCGTCACATTTTGTGTTTTTTACGGTATACTTTTTTTGTTTTACGGATTTTTTAAATAGATTTAACAAATTTTAGAGTTTATAAAAAAGGCATAACTTCACAAATTTCACAAACTTCACATCACTTTTCACAGCCCTTTTAAGACCATGCCATGTCATGTTCGGAATCAGTGTGATTTTGCCTTTAAGGCTAGTTGGCACTCGAACATTTTCGTAAATTTTAAACTGATTTTTTAGGCTTAGGAAAGAATAGATATTTTCTTATGTCACCACGGAAACCATATTTTTAAAAAAAATGTTTGACTGTCTAAAAAACAGTCAAGACGCAGTGCCGATGCGCAGCTGTGCCTACAGCAGACAGACAGACATCAGCGCCAGTGGCGACTGCTAGTGCTCTTATATTTAGACCGCCTGTTGCCCAGTACCGCAAAAACTTTATAGGACACTGCGACTGTGGCAGAGATGTGTGTGTGTGTGTGTGTGTGTGTGTGTTTGTCTGTCTGCCTGTTTGTCTGCCTGCCTGACTGTCTGTTTGTCTTCTTGTCTGAATGCCTGCCTGTTAAACAAACATTTCTAGTTTCGCATCGTGTTCAGTTTGCAATGCGATGCCTAGCAGCTCATGTAGAAGCATGCCCTGGAGGGTCAACAACTGCGGAGAACCGTTCAAATTATCCACCATTTTAGGCAGATAGTATACTCTTGCATATCCGTCTACGGGAAGCAAGTTCTGAAATTCTTATTTTAAAAGGTACAAAAAAAGATATAGCAGCTTAAGCATATGCTTAAGGAATGTCATGTTCGCTCTAAAACTTGACTTTGCTTGTATCTGCCTACCTCGAAAAAGTGTTCCAGTGACCGAAAGTAGTCTCGTACTTGCTGATTCACAAAGATCATATTCCGCACATTGTAAAATGCTAAAAGATCCCAACCCGGGGTCGTCGAAAGCCATTATCCAGATGAATGAAAATCGGTCGGAGCTTGGTATACCGAAATTTCCGGAGGGAAGAGAGGGCCAGGCCTGCCTGCTTATAGACCAAATTTTGCAGATTGTATTCGAGAGCCGACCCATTTGGCGAAACTGTGGCTGGAATAAGGAGGTTAGGCACGTTTGGTGGAAGCCGGTCCTCTTCGTGCCGTTCAGGATCGTTGATTGGGTCTAAAAAGTGAAATAGACTTAAATTTGTGCATCACTGTCATACCAACACGATTGCATCACATAGACGCACCGGCAGAACTGGATTGCCGAGCTCTCTGGTCGAGCTTCAGAATTCCCACGCCCAGAAAAAACATAATCCTGATGCGCTTGGAGCTTTCGACACACGTACCGGAAGTTGTACGCTGTCGGATTGGTGTTCGCGCCGCACTTCTGCCGAATGATGGAAAACAGGTTCTGAAAAACAAACGTATCTCATCTTCCATGATTGACCAGGCAGAGAGGCAGGCAATTTTGCCGCTCACACACTTAACCTCACTCAATCCAATTCTTTGATGCGACAAAAACTGACAGACATGTCCGACACCATCTCCCGATCAGAAACGTTTTGGAAAGGAAAGATGGCCACAATGTCGGACACCCTGTTGGGTCCGACGGGAACTGCCACACGAGCCATTGATCAATTGACCTTACTGGAGTCTTCAGCAAGAAAGAAGTTTACCAATATTTCGGACGAGAAAACGTTGACGGGTATTTTTACAGTGGTAACGCCAGACGAAAGGAGAAACCGTGGAGGATTTCTGGTGTTTGCGCAAGGACCATCGCTCTGGAAATTGCCTGGGGAAGATGTCGGCGAGACGAGAGAACTTTCAAACAATTCCGGAGAATGGAATTACGCACTTGCAGTGGATTGTGTTAACCAACACCTCTACTGGATAAGTCTGCGAACGGGAATCAGACGTTCTCGGTATGATGGTTCAGACAATCATCTGGTCACAGAAGGTAAAATATGTCATGATGAATAATATCATTTGGTAGCATTTTCTAGTGAGCGATGCTGATTATTGCCTCAATTTTCATTTCTAGCTGAAATATTTAGCGGATTGGCCGTGGACTTTGTGTCCGGAAACATGTTTTGGGTTGAAGGCAGCGCCATTCATGTAGCACAGATGAGTCACCTAGAGGCTGGACACAAAACTATCATTTCACATACGGGAATCAACTCAGATTCAGCCCTTGCGGTGCATCCTTCCCGTGGATAAGTTAATGAAGCGATTGACCTTCAACTAAGCAGCCTTTTTTTGAGTTCTGCAATAATAAATGCAGTAAAACTTTTAATTAGTTTTCTGAGCGTTTACCAAAATATCTTGCTCATGGTATTAGAGACTTTTTGGAGCCAACCCATAACCTAAGTCTTATCCTTAACTTTAAGTTAAGGTTAGCGTTAACGTATGGCGCTTGATTTGTGTGTTCGGCGACCAACCATATCAAAACATTAAATTATCAGCTGATCTTAAAGAGCCTAAAATACAGGTTCTTTAACAAATCAATTATAAAAATATAATCAATTCTGAAATATAATCAATTTAAAGATAAAATTGATCACGGATCTAGCCTGGATAGTGCTCAAACTGCAAGTACAAACAACAATAATAAAGCGAAAGATCGAACAATTGATTGATTGATTGCGTATACAACTAATTCGTGTGAGAAACTAACGCTTGATTGATTGATGTACAATAGATTCAATTCCAAATTAGCTTCTGAATATCTCGAAATCAACAGTATTCCCCTGCCTCGAATAATTATTCTGAATCCATATATAAGATCACTCCAAGCATACAAAGATTTTCGACAAGAAACACGACAACACAGCCAATTTAAAATTCCGCAATGTGGCGGAGCGGACACCCGCTACCGTCAGCGGAGCGGCTATCCAACGTTGAAAAAATGCCCCCCAAAAAATAGACCGCTGAACGAGAATCAGAACTTTCCACCCATCCCCAATAGCACCAGAAAATCACAAAATGAATTCCCTTCCCAAATATGTATCGTCGTAAAGTTAATTAGCAGCGGGGATGTATGTAAATGATTTCAAAGGGGCCTTCCTTAAACTTGATTTTTAAGGATGAGAGTTATCGTAAACCGTACCTTAAGTCGATACCCCGCTCCTTTTCGTGACGTCACAAGGACTTAAGGATATGAGTTAAGGTTATGTCCGAACAGTCTCTATTAGCAGTTGTCATGCACTGATCGCATCTGCAGTCAAGAATTGCAATTTATATTGCGTCAATAGGTACAGTATTCTCCCGACGCAAGGGACAGCTAAGCCCCCCCCCCCTCCCCGCGTCACACACCGGTCCAAATATACGGTGCATGCCAGGGCGATGTTCACACCCTAGGGTATAAAAATATCCCTAGAAGTCGGGAGAACACAACGGCCAATCGAGTCCTCTAAAGTTTATGCGTCTGTGGATAGTTGTCTGACATATTCAACCTCGACCGGTATTCACTTAAAATCTGGATCTTGAGAAAATCTGAATCTCACCTCAATAAATTGAAGTTTCACTTGTAGTAATCTTAATGATGTGAACAACATTCGAAAGTAAAAAGCAATCATACAGTGACCTCAAGAACGTAAGAAAAATAGTATTGTGTTTGCTCTTCGATTGATTCCCATTCAAAATGCAACATGTGGAAAAGTTGCCACGTCAAAATTATCTTCCAATCAATCATCTTATTCGACAGGAAGTTTGTTCGAAACCGGCGAAAATAAAAGAAAGACCTAAAAGCGGATTGAGGTCGGCCGGGGGAGAAGGCAAACCTGCTGGATGGGGTCGCAAAAACAATGTTTACCTCCCTTCCCGCCGGGCGAGGGGGCAAGCTTTAACATGTAAAAAGCCTAACAAATGTTGGGGCAGTTACATGATTTCAACTTCATAAATCGCAATATAAAACTAACAGGCAGCCTATCCCCATCAAGTGAATAAAGAGATAATGAAAAAACAACAGCGCCATCAAGAGATTCATTGTGGTTTTGGAATCACATCTCGATTCTCTCGTTATTGTAATCCACAGAAACAGGAAACGATGAAAAGTTTGCCGTAAATTTATTGCTGTCTTATCCGAAAAACGATTTAAAATAAAGAATTTATTGCCGCCATCTCAATTACTTTTATACATTTGTAGTTCAATCTACTGGTCACATTCTTCATCAACCATCGAGACTGCCTCCATGGATGGAAATAATCGTCATGTCTGGGTCACTGGAGTCTACGCCGTGTCTCTGGCTTTGGATTACGAAGCAAACGATCTTTACTGGGCAGACCACAGTAAGCTTACTTGGTTATGGAAAGATGAACTCATCTACAGCTGAATATCCGTTGATGTTTTTCCTGCATTTAACCGTGTCTTTAGACACGTTTATGTCCGGATCTGTCAATGTAATTGACACCAAACGACTGATGAAATGTCCGGCCGTCATAGTTGACTGTGGCACTTGCATACTCTTCGTCAGAGTAAAAGCGACATATAATCCGCTACAATGTCATTTAATTAAGTGTACTGAAGCAAAGTGTCTGCTAATTATTGTTCCGATCATTTTCTGCAGATACTGGAAATATCGAATGCATTTCGTTGAATGGAGGAGGCAAACGAGTTGTCTCCGCTCAAGGAAGTCAGGGGCACAACTCTTTTGGCATGTCATTGTCGGGAGGACGCGTTTACTGGACGTCCTCATCATTGTAACTCAATATTGCTGGTGAATCCTGGAATTGTCTCTCTTTGATCCGCGTTCTGTTGCAGTGGCACCGTTTACAGTATGACCAAAAGTGGATCGACAAGAAAGGAACATTCCCTTCCAGCCGGAGGGAGTGGAGCCTTATATGGAATTGTTTTTGTCCCAGAACAGTGCCCCAACTGTAAGTTCAATTAAAAACATTCAATTTATACCTCAATTCACAGCCTAGTTAAATTTTCCTTTTAGTGAGCAATGCATGCGCAGTTTCCAACGGAGGATGTCCTTTCATCTTTCTGCCTCTCCCGGGAAATAACAAGAAATGTGTGTGCCCTGACGGCAATTCATCCTGCACTTCATAAAATCTTTCGTAGTTTTTTTCCCGATTTGTCGGACAAACTTCCGTCGCAGACCTCTTTGTGTTTGTTTGATCGTTTTGTCGGTCCTAAATTTTAATCGGAATCGACATTTATTACAGATTTAATTTAATTGAGAAATGAATAAGTGAGTCGATTTCGACTAAAATAGTCACTGAAAAACTAAATTAAATTTCTTGGCAATTAATTTTTAGCTAACTGAGGCAGTGATTTCGTTCCTTACCTTTAGTCTTTCTCATTCCTGGTTCAAAATGGTCTTCCCTTTAGTGATTGCACACGTGTCACGCCAGATACGATTACGAAATGAACAGCTTCAATAAATGAAGCCACGATTGATCAATGCAAAATGACAATTGCCGCAAAAAATGTTTGCTTCTTTTTTAATTGCAAAGAGAAGAGTAGGCGCATAAACAGAACTTCCCCTGACACTAAACACGGCAAAACATTACAAGAACAGAGAAGCAGAGGGAACATTGTCGCTTGATTGATTGATCAGTGGTATTTGGCTTGGCTATGCAGACGAATAGACTTGTAGTTGATGCAAAAGAAGAGAGCAAACAATCCGACCGCAAATTGCACTTACGGAGCGGCGGTCCCGTAATGCACCGCGATTAATTTGTGGAACCAACGCCACTACCCTGAAAGAAACAAAACTTGATACGAGAAAAATTAACTAATTAATACGAATTACTTAAATTAAAATTTATATCAGAGATAATACCCGAGAGGAAACCATTTTCTTCTGCACTTTCAATTATTCCAACTGTCAAATTAAATAATAAATAAAAACCACACCGAAGCAGATAATTCGATTAAATTTAATAAAATTTAAAAATATACTTTCAGACTTCAAATTAAACTAAACTTTTTTATTTAATGTAGTTTAATTTATTCCTCTTATTCGTAGCCAGCTTTACATTGCAAAAATGTAGGTTATTTCAAGGATATGTATATTTTCAAATTTTAAATTTAAAAAAAACTGAAATTATTTGAAATGAACTGAATTAAATAAATATTTTTTTCTTCCTTTATACTTGTATTACCGAAATTAAATTATATTTAGAAATATACTTTCAGGGGTTAAATTAATTTAACTCTTTAAATCAATTGAAGGTCCATGTCTCATTTTCAGTGATGATCCGTTTGAGGCTGATTTCGGGATTTTTGCTGAATATCTCGAGCATCCGCTCCGAAAAGTCTTTGCGTGTCTGTTTTTGGTCGTCTGACAGCTTGTGAGGAACCCATCTGGCACAGACCTTCCTGATTTTCAACTTTCGATGAAGAATGACTTGCAAGGCTGAGGATCCGATGTCCAATTCCTGCTCCATCCACTCACATGTTCCGTGAGGATTTTGTTTGATGAGGCGCTGAACTTTGGAGACATTTGCGGGCGTCACTGCAGTTGCGGGGCGTCCTGAAGATGATCGATCTTCCAGATCAATCCTTCCAGCCCGAAATTGACGAAAGTATCTCCAGACGGTTGCAATAGATGGAGCCAAGTCTCCAAAAGTTACTTTCAAACGGTGACAACATTCAAGAGGGGATTGATGATTTTTAAAATCATTGAAGGCAGCGTTTCGGAGAGCTTTTTTATCACGATGCATAATCGATCGACTGATTGTTTACGTTTTTACAAGTGAGCTTCGCTATTGCGTTTGCCCGTTGGCCAGTTGTTGGCCAACCTCACTGAAACTTTTATTTCTTATTCATAATACCTTACTGGTTCCGAATAAAACTTCAGATTTTAAAACTTCGTCGCCCATTGTTTTTTAAAAATGGACTTTCAATCATTTCAGCATGCCCCTCGTACACCTTAACTCTGTCGCAGATGGCTTCAGGAAGAAGTCCCTCGAGTCAGCGGTGATTACCATATGTCTCGAGTCTGCCCCCGAATTCGAAAATTCAAAGGAACGTTCCAGGACCTCCACAATTTTGCTTGCGCTGGACAACATTCTGAGTCATCACATGGTTCCTCGTACAAGGTACAAGTATTTGTAGCAGCAACTCCTAAGTGAAGCATCTGTTCGCGTTTTCCGTGATCCTAATCTTATTCTGTGTGGAGAGAAGCACGACCTTGACGCGCTTCTTCAGAATTTTCAGATGCAGTCAGGTGATATGACCACCACGGTCTGGGCCGAAACTACGTGCAGGCACACCGTGTCTGTCAAGCAATAGTTTTCGCTGAGAGTATTATCGCAATACCTAAAAACTTCTGCTGTCATTCGTGGGGAATTTATTTATTTATACCAAGTTTCTTAAAAAAAACAACAATTTTTATATCCGATCTACGTAGTTGTCTTTGGCATGGCAAGTCTTGCACCCAATCCCCATCATAGGATTGATCGTGGGAGCGCAGTAACGTCTCTAGTGCGTTCATTCTTGGCCGTGTTAATATTATTCATCCACTTCCACATAATCTGCACAGTGGCTACAGGAAGAGACGAGTCTGATGCTTCCTTAGTTCCTCCGAACGGAGCCCTATTTGAGGGAGATTTATTGGGAATGAATTCCGAAAATATTTCTGACGCCGATGTATGAAGGATCATTGTCATTTTTTCTACAATGAGTCGTCATGATATGTGTCACATCGGTCAACCTGAATGTTTTTTTCACAAAATGAATTAAATATCTCTTATTTAGAGCAACAATTCACCAGCAATTGTCACCTGGTCTTGGCGTTAGGAATTTCGGAATTTCGAAATGACGGTCTTGACGTCCATGTAATTCGAGGGTTGTTTGCATGATTTATACACCATTTTCTCCGACACCAACCGATTTTAAATTAATTTTAGATAGAATAGTGCACAGCACTGTTTAATTTAAGGTTTTTCAACGCTTGAGACTTTTTGCCGTAGAATGAAATAATTTTACCGCAGGCCTATAAATCAAACAATCGATCGTAGAATTGCATGGACGTCTGAAACGGCATTCCGGAGCTTCCGAAATTGCCACCGCCACCACTCGGCACCATAATTGATGAATTGTATTTCAAAAATCGACATATCATATTCACAATTTGTAAAAAAAACATTCAGGCTGATCAGCGTGTTATGTCCCATGCCGAACCCTTGTTAGTAGCAAATCTAATGATAGGTTTGATAGTTTAAGGGTCATAGGAACGGAATGATGGATGAAGCCTATCGTTGGCCTGGCGGAATTATACCGTATCAGTGTTCAACGTTCCTATGTGTTATAACGAGACGTCCTTGGTTGTCATACTACCATCGTTCATGTTTTTATTGCGTGTACGTAGCCGTGGAACAAAAGCTCGCACTGCGGCAAGCCATGAACGAGATGGAAAACGCGACATGGCTCAAATTCGTCGAGAAGACTAACCAACCAGATTATATTTATATCGCTCAAATAATCGGAGCAGGGTAAGTGGAAATTGAGGGACCGCTAGAACGGTGTTCTGTTTAGGGTGGGAACAAAAATTGTATTTAATATGTGAACTGAGCAAAAGCATTGCCCACCCATTTAGGTGTTCCTCATGGGTTGGACGTCAAAATCGAGGTCGGCAGCTGCTCAACCTCGAGTCCGGTGAGAAGTTGTTCAATATATTTTAATAAGATTAAACCATTCGTTTTATTAATCAGTGCATTGCTGTTACAGGATGTTGGACAAAAAGTACCATTCAACACGAGCTAATGCATGCTTTGGGTAATTCTTCTACATTCATAAAAATATTTTTAACTCTTTCGGCTAGGCGTTTATCTGGTTGTCGTTTTGTTAGGATTTTTTCATGAACACGCCAGAGCCGACCGCGATGAATACGTCGAGATTGTTTCAGCCCACATTCAAAGAGGTAAATTTTCAACAGCAAGCACATTTTAACAAGCGTGTTGTCGTTTGAAAGCAAGATGGGAAGAGCCACCCTTGAAGTGCTGGGGGTGTAATATTAATTTTGCCTGGACCCTGGAACATACCCCCTAACTCTCTTTCATCCGAGATAATGTGGTAATGAACCAGGGATGCCATTGCGAGAATTGTGGAGAATAACTTTGCCGTTCTCCCCACCAGAACGGGGGGGAACAAAAATTCTGGGCTTTTAACGTGTTGAAACATGCCCCCCAGCGACGGGCCAAGGGGAGGGCCTTTTTGCGACCCCCCCCCAACAAGCTCGCATCCCCCAGCAGCAAGCACGCCCCCTGCCGAGCCGACCTCATTTTCCTCACCCCCCACACTTCCTCCTCGGGCTTAGGTTACAAGTCCCCCTCCTATTCCCCTTCTTGTCCATTTCCGCTTTCGGTTTTTTCGATGTTGACCGTTGTTCCCTAACTTGATAAATTGAAAATTGGGTTTTTTAGAAACCTTTAAGTTTCCTTTTCAGAAAAAATTTGAAACCTTTAATATTGAACCCTGCCGCACCATTGATAAGCGAAAAAACAAAATGCCCCATTTTTTCACCCCTTGAGTTTTGGTCACACCATTTACTTGACTGATGTCCAAAGGTCGGGGTTTTATGCCTGGAGATTGAGGAATAGATCGACTTTACAAAATTATTAAGTCTGCTATAATCACTGAAAGGGATATTGGTCAGTACTCGTAAAATCAAAAATAGTTACGAAGGGAGAATGGAAAGGGGAGGAGGACTTGTAGCCAAAGCCTCCCTCCGGCCACCCAAGCTCGCTGTCGTATTCGAGTCGAACTTAATTTCCTGATTCACCATTGATTGAGAACAAGGCATCCGATCCGCCATTGGATACTTTATCCTCAATCAATCAAAGATAAGGAACATTTTTCTACCCCAGTCGGCGCTTTTGCGGCTATTGGCGTCAGCACTGTAAAAACCTCTGCCATTTGGTGGGACAACTACTGTCACACTGTTTGTCCAACTAAAATATTATTTAAGACATGGCACCCTAAGTGTTCATTGGTAATTTCGATGGTTTTTTATTGGTCCTCATACAGGAGAAGAAGACAACTTTCGTTCGTGGGACAACAATACCATAACTGCCTTCGGATTACCCTACGATTTTGACTCGATCCTACACTACCCCAGCCATTTATTTGCAAGAACAAATCCTGTCAGTGGTGTAACAGTTGGACCCACCATCAGAGTCCGAGCAAAATATGCAGGGAAGACGTTTGGTCTTCAAACTGGTTTAAGCGGTATTGACATACGAAAGATCAAACTCATGTACAAATGCAAATCACCAGACCTCGGCTCGGGAAATGACCTTAAAGTTGGTGAGTCTCTTTGGTCACCTGATGGTAACGTGAGGCTGGCAATGGAAACTGACGGCAACTTGGTTCTTTACAATCAACGTGATGGTCGCGTCATTTGGTCCTCCAATATGACCTATGAGGATCCAGCGTGGGCTCCAACTTCTGTTAGAATGCAGGTAGACGGGAATCTTGCCATGTACCATCTAAGGCCACGGCACCTGGTCTGGAGCACTGACACAAGAAGTCCCCAGTTTTCCGAAGCTATGCTGAAGGTTCTTGACGAGGGATACTTTTGTCTGTACAAGAACAACCAATGTCTATGGACATCGGGAGGTGTGAGCTTGGGAGATAATCTTCCAGCACCTGCTTTCCAGACAGCCAGAGGTGCGATCACAGGGTAAATTCAATAACAATGGTTGCTACCGGAAAACACCGGAGCTGATAACGCTATTTTTGAGGTCAAACATTAAACTTATTGCCATTTGATTGTCAATTAATTCAGTCGGGGTTGAGCTAACTATTGAGACAAAATAGGCTTTCTTATTATCGTAAGCTAGTTATCTGATACTGTACTAAAGATACATGCCTGCAGTATATACCGAAGGGCCGTCGCTATCGTATAGTGACGATCGAGAGATTTCTCATACAGCTGTAGAGCATCAGTTTTCAACAGTTTTTCCTCGTTAGAAATCGAATCTCAGACAAGAGACTTGTTTTGATGCAGTAATATACCAACCAAACTCGCATTCGTTAGAAATGTTTTCCACATAAGTGCCATGGCTCAGTTAATATTTCAGAAAACACTTTACTCTTTAGATCGTGTAATAGTAGTACATAATGCGCACTAAGTCGCGTGACATGTAATAACAATAAATTCGTCTGGTACTGTAGAGACCCTGTTCTTTCACATATCTATAATAATTGACACCCTGATGTTCTCATCCCACAGTTATACTGCAAAAGGTGGAATCCTATTGCGAGGTCAATCGTTGACATCCGCAAATGAAAAATGCAATATTACGATTCAGCAGGATGGTGATGTTATTCTCCGGCGGACTTACGACAACTGCGACCATGAAGTTTGGAGTGTAAAACACGGCACTGGACGAGTTCACAATCTCGGTTACCAAGAACATGCAAGCATTGACAAATTGGAAATGCAAGAGGATGGAAATCTTCAACTTCATCTGACGAATGGCGAGAGGAAGGCTCTTCACAGCTTGGTCGTCGACGGACGCGGTGCAGATTTGAGGCTGAGTGATGACTGTCGATTATGCATCTTTAAAGATGGCTCTTGTCGCTGGAGATCATATTTATTATCTCATATGTTACTGAAATGCTATTTTCGAGGTCAGGTTGGAGGTGAGTACAACCAGAGTTTTATCCGAAAGAAAGTATGCGGCAGAGAGATTATTCCTCGCCTACAGTGTCTATTTTAGCCACTTGTTTTCAGAGCGACGGGATACAACAAAACCACACCAAACAGGTGGATTTCTCGTGTTTGCTCAGGGTCCCTCCCTTTGGAGATTACCTGTGGAAGATACAAAACAGCTTACAAATATTTCTAGCGAAAGAAGTCGCAACGTTGCAGTGGATTGTGTTAACCATCATATCTACTGGACAAATGATCAAGCGGGAATTAGACGTTCTCTGTATGATGGCTCAGACAATCATCGGGTAGTCACGGAATCTGCATTTGAAATATATTTCGGATTCGCCATAGACTTTGTTGCCCGAAACATGTTTTGGGTTCACGGCAGAGCCATTCTGGTAGCACAGATAAGTCACCTGAGGGCTGGACACAAAACTATCGTTTCACATACGGGAATCGACTGGCCTTCAGCGCTTGCCGTGCATCCTTCCCGCGGGTAAGTTAATGAAGCGATTGACCTTCAACTAAGCAACCATTTTTTAAGTTGTGCGATAGTAGATGCAGTAAAACTTTTAATTGGTTTTTTAGCGTTGACCAAAATATCTTGCTCATGCTATTAGCAGTTGTCATGCATTGATTGCTTTGGTTACTCGAGGAATGCGATTTATAGTGCGCCATTAAGTACAGTATTATCCCGGACTCAAGGGACAGCTAAGCCACGAGTCGTACATCGGTCCAAATGCACGGTGCAGGCGCGGGCGGTGTTCACACCCTGGGGCATAAAACTGTCACTTGAAGTCGGGAACATACAACGGCTAATTGAGTCCTCATTATGTACCGTATTCTCCCGGACTCAGTGGACAGCTAAGCCCCGCCCCCGGGTCGGACACCGGTCCAAATAGATTGTGTAGGCGCGGGTGAAGTTCATACCCTAGGGCATAATACTGTCCCTTGAAGTCGGGAGGATACACGCAACGGCTAATCATGTCTTCTAAAGTTCATGCGTATTTTGATAGTTTTCAGACATATTCAACCTCGAACGGTAGGCAAGTAAAATCTGGATCTCAAGGAAATCTCAATCTCACCTCAAGAATTTGAAATTCACTTTTAGTAATCTTGCGTGCACAACATCCGAAAGTAAAAAGCAATCATGCAGTGACCCTCAGAATGTAATAAAAAGAATATCGTGATTGCTTTCGATTGATTTTTATTCAAATGCTACACATTGAGTCATTCCCGCAACAAATATGACCTTAAAAATATTCACCTCATGTGACAGGTATTTTTTTCGGTACCCTCCAAATATGGGAAAGAAATAAAAGCGGATTGAGGTCAGCTAGAGGGAAAAGTAAGCCTGCTGCCCACCCCCCCCCCCCGCCAGATGAGGGGCAGGCTTTAACATGTGCAAAGCCTAAAACATTCATTTTGAGGAAGTTTAATGATTTCAACTTCATAAATCACAATATAGAACTGACAGTTTCCAACTTTCCCCATCAAGTGAATACAGAGATAATGAAAAAACAGCAGTGACGTCAAAAGATTCATTGTAGTTTTGGAACCACCGCTAAATCATCTAGTTATTGTAATCCACAAAAACAGGAACCGATGAAGAGCTTAACAGTTGTCTTGCCCGATGAACAATTTACAATGAAGATTTTTTTGAAACCATCCCAATAACTTTCATACATTTGCAGTTCAATTTACTGGTCACACTCAGGAACAACAATCGAGACTGCCTCTATGGATGGAAGTAATCGGCAAGTCTTAGTCACTGGAGTCAACGCCCATTCTCTGGCTTTGGATTACGAATCAAACGACCTTTACTGGGTAGACTGGAGTAAGCTGACTTGGTTATACGAACATGAACTGGTCTACAGCTGAATGTCCGTTGGTGTTTGTCGTGCACTTTACCGTCTCTTTTGATTCATATATGTCCGTGTCTGTCAATGCATTAGACAACAATGGACTGATGTAATATCCGGCCGTCATAGTTGACGGTGACACTTGCACACTCTGTCAGAGTAAAGCAAAAAATAATCCTCTACAATGTGAAATAAGTAAATTTACCAAACCAAAATGTCTGCAAATTATTGGTCCGATCATTTTCCGCAGTTACTGGAAATATCGAATGCATTTCGCTGCATGGAGGAGGCAAACGAATTGTGACCGCTCGAGAACACGCGGGGAAAGACTCTTATGGCATCTCATTGTCGGAAAAACGCGTTTACTGGACGTCCTACTATTCAAGGTAACTCCTTATTGCTAGCGAGAATCTTGGAATTGCCTTTCCTAAATCCGCTTTCTGTTTGCAGTGGAGCCGTGAACAGTATCACCAAAAGTGGCACGGCAATGAGGCAACATTCCCTTCCAGCCGGACGGAATGGATACTTATTCGGAATTGTTTTTGTGCCAGAACAGTGCCCAAAATGTATGTTCAATTAAAACCATTCAATTTATACTTCGATTTGCAGCCTAGTTACATTTTCCTTTTAGTGAACAATGCATGCGCTGTTTCCAATGGAGGATGTCCTTTCATCTGTCTGCCTCTCCCGGAAAATAACAAGAAATGTGTCTGCCCTGACGACAATTCATCCTGCACTTCATAAAATCTTTAGCAGTTCTTCCCAATTTGTTGGACAAACTTCCGTCGCAGATTTTTTAATCTTTGTTCGGTTGTTTTCACGATCCAAAATTTTAATCGGATTCGAACTAAAATTCTTCGGCATTCCCTAGTTTGATTATATTTCTAAGAGAATCAACCCACTAATTCGTTTTTCAATTATTCATTGAATAATGAAAAAACTGAACTAAATGGGTTAGTGATTAGATTTATTTGAGAAATAAGACGAGCAACAAAATGTGTCCGACGATTTCGGTCAAAATTGAAAACTAATAGAAAAACTACAACTTAATTTTTTTTCATCTGTTATTTAGTAAAACAAGAAACTGAACTAAACTGGCAAGTTAATGAAAATGTAATTGAAAAATAAAACAGACAACTAAAATCGTTCTGCCCATTTCGACCAAAATTACAAACTATATAATTTCCGAATTCCTTTTTTTGTGTGAACAATTGAATCAAACATGCTAGTTACTAAATATTTGATTGGGAAATTAAGCAAACAACTGAAATTAGTCGGTCAATTTTCACTTATATTAAAAACTAAATAAAAACTACTAAATTTTTTTTGGTCACTGACATTTATTACAGATTCAATTTAATTGACAAATTATTAAATGAATCATTTTTGACTGAAACAGTCAATGAAAAACTAAAATTAAAATTCCTTCGCAATTGATTTTTAGATAACCGAGGAAGTGATTTCGTTCCTTAAGTTAGTCTTTATCTTCCCTGATCCAAAATCTTCTTCCCGGAAGTAATTGCACACGTGTCACGCCAGATACGATTACGAAATGAACAGCATCAATAAATGAAACTGCGATCGACCAAGACAAAGCGACAACTGCCACAAAAAGTTGTTTGCTCCTTTTTAATTGCAAAGAGAGTACTAGGCGCACAAAGAGGGCTTCCCCTCACGCTAAACACGGCAAAACATTACAAGAGCAGAGAAGCAGAGGGAACATCGTCGCTTGATTGGTTGATCAATGGTATTTAGCTTGGCTATGCCTTGTAGTTGATGCAGTAGAAGGGAGCAGACAATCCGACCGCAAATTGCACGTACGGAGCGGCGGTCATGTAACGCACCGCCACGTATTTATGGAACCAACGCCAGTAACCTGCAAGGAACAAAAAATTGATATCATTAGAAATAATTTCCCGAAAAGAAACCTTTTTTCTTCAGCACTTTGAATCGTTGCAATTTTCAAATTAAATAATAAATATTAACCACACTGGAGAAGATAATTTGATTTAACTTAATGAAATTTAAAAATGTACTTTCGGACTTCAAATTAAACTAAACATTTTTATTTTATTTAATTTAATTATCTTTTTGGTCGCTAGCTTTACATTGCAAAAATACAATTAAATTTGAGGATACTTTCAGAATTTAAACTAAACAATTTAAATTAAATAAATTGAACTGAACTGAATTAAATTGAATTTTCCATTATACTCACACTGCAACAATTTAACTAAATAATCCATATAAAAATAAAATGTAATTTTTCGAGTTATCTGGGGCGAAATGTTATAATATATTAATTGAAGCGAAGGACATTCGGTACGAGAGGAAATTTTGAGAGCCAATTGAGACAATCACAAAAACTGAAGCTTCTACAAATTTGGCGATCCAATAAACGAAAAGAATCGTTAAGGAATGCGTCAAAGCAAACACAATCAATTTGAACGATTTATTTTGTACGATTAAGAAAGTAAAAAATATACAATTGCACAGAATACGTTGATAAATTGGTTGATTGGTGAGGTTAAACTTGCATTTGAAATGATCATTCCCCTTCTTCGCTTTGGAAAGTCTACTCACCTCGACTAACCGCTCTCGACATGGCCACGGGATTCAAGCTGCGTCGTGACAGCCATGCCGGAAGCATCCCAATTTTCACCTGTCCGAATGGCGTGTCCGCTGAAGAAAAATTAATAAAGCCAATGAAATAAAGTTAATACATCAATCAAGCGTAGCTGACAATGTTAAATTTAACGAGCAATCAAATCGAGTCAATACATCGATCAAGCGCAGCTAACCATGTTAATTTGAATCGGCAATCAAATGAAGCCAATCAAGAATCAAGCAGTGCCAACAATGCTGAAGTGTCACTCAAACTTTCCGTATAAGCGGGCGGATCGTACGGGCCGTGGATGCGACGGTTGAACTCCACCGGGTACGCTCCGATTCCGAAATAGGTATGCTTCATTTTCCCCTATTTGGAGAAGAAGAAAACACATCACAACATCCCCAAAAATATATGGAAGAAAATGGAGGATTCTCCATCGCGTCTCCAATTTCAACACTCTTTTCCGATGTCCGGCAATTGGGGAAAAGACTCACCTGGCGGGATGGGGGGCAATCAAATCAAGTCAATCAACAATCAAGCGATAACCACAATGCTGAAGAGTGACTGACGCTTTCCGTAGAAGCAGGCCAGATCGTACGGGCCGTGGATGCGATGCCTCAACCAAATTAATTCCCGTCTGAGGCGGGGATGGGGATTTTCATTTTCATTTCATCCGGGGTTGAAAATAATTGACGCTTTTTTTACTAGTTTTGCGTTGCAGTCGCTGTTTGGTTGTTGAATTGACAGGCGATTCTATATTCGGCTTTAAATCGAACCGGAAACGCATTGTGTACGTTGATTGATTGTTGATTGAGGTGGTCCAAGTTCGAGCCATTTTCTGTTTCAGTAATTCTCTATTTTTGTACGAATGGCTCAACGTTTTTTTGCGTTTTCTTTTTCCATGTGAGAGTAGGGATAAATTGGATGCTCCACTGCACACATCGCAATCCTGGAAGAAGAAGTGCTCCGCCGGCGATTATTTCACAATCAAGGCTTTCGGGGAGAATCCGGCCATGTTAGAGTTTCCACAGGATGCGGTACCGGGCTTCAGAAATTGGAGCTGCAACAACCGCTCAGAGACGCGCTCAACGATATCGAGCTGAGGGTACATTTTGTTTCAGCTTACATTTCTGTGTACGACACACATTACAAGTGTCTTCTCTTTTCCTTCAGTCTGCTTGTCTCAGTATCTGAGAAGAATTTTAATTAGATGACTGCAA
This sequence comes from Hypsibius dujardini, assembly GCA_001579985.1. Classification (NCBI taxonomy): domain Eukaryota; kingdom Metazoa; phylum Tardigrada; class Eutardigrada; order Parachela; family Hypsibiidae; genus Hypsibius; species Hypsibius dujardini. The sequence continues at coordinate 17,062 of LRSR01009530.1, read as the reverse complement.
TGGGCCGTGGTTTGTCTGCCTGTTTGTCTGTCTGTCAGTTTGTCTGTATATCTATCTGTCTGTCTGCCTGTCTGCCTGCCTGCCTGTGTGCCTGCCTGCCTGCTTGGCTGTTTATCTATCTGCCTGCCTGCTTGTTTGTCTGTGTGCATGTCTGTATGTGTGTCTGTCTATCTGATTATCTGTCAGCTCGATTCAGACAAGATTTCCTTTCTCTGTCGCATCGTTAGTTGGCACTTAATGTCTGACATCTCTTGCCTGCAAGTGTGTACCAACATTCAGAACGAAGCCATCCCCATGATCCTCCAAGGTGACAACATCATCTGCGCTGCGGAAACTGGCAGCGGGAAGACCTTCGCCTACCTTGTACCCCTCGTGGACAAGCTCCATCCAAGTCCCCACCCAGAGGCTCGTTTAGGGTCCTTACAGGTCGGAACGAGGACCCCTCATGGTAGTGCCAAGGAGCGGGAAAGAGGCGACTAATGCTCCTTTTCATTTTAAAATTTGTCGGGATGTGAGGATCTGATATCCACAAGCCTCTGGGATGCCAAATAATTTTCCCAAATTTCGGTTTTTCTATCAAATTTGAGGCTTGTTGAGGACTGCCACAAGTTTCCTATTAATTACTGCTAATGGGATATTAACAAAAGAATCTAGAATGGATGGTCCAACTGTGATGGAAAAAATGAAGTTGTTGAGAATGTTTTAAAATTCCGGAGGCCTTGGAAATTGGCGCCCGACATTGCGTACCTCGACATTTGGTATCCCAAAAAATCGTACTAGACAAATGATATCTGATGATATTTCATACACCGACCAAACGTATGGCGATAATTGAAACGAGTGACATTTGGTTTAAGTGGACATGTGGTACGTCGACACATGGTATGCCGACAAATTGCGCGGGACGTCAAACGGTCCTTTAACGAAAGTGTAATTGTCTTGGCACATAGAATTATGAAAAGAACACTTTAATAAAAATAAGTAGAACACAACAGACATCTCATACAAGAAAGGCAGGCAATCTGATACAACAAGGTAATTCAACTCCATCTAAAATCAGGTATTCTGACAAAGTTCTCGCATTTTCTTTTTTCAAACGTACGTGGATGAAGAGTCTTACGGGGACGCGGATGGAGAATTTTACGGGCAATCCAGAAAGTTGAATGCGTTCAAAGGTAATCAGCCGACTGAATCGTTGGCTGGTAGCTTATCGGCGGATTTGGGTTTTCTCGTGCGAACTAGGTCCCTGGAATTGCTTCGCTGGGCCGCGGGTACGAAAATAAGTGAAGTATTGGAAACGATGGTATTGAGACCATGCTGTCAGTGGTGATGCCTTGTAATTGCAAGTCGTTACAGTTATTCACAATAATAACGGGGTTGTATTTTTAGGAATGTGGAATATGAAAATTTCGCCAACGCGCGTCTCTATACCAATCTGCCGCTGTTCGACAACGCTTCCGCGGATTACCCCTCTCCCTCCCAGTTGGTGCTTCTCCAGAACCAAGCGGTCTCCCAGCAAGCTGCCAAAAACTGAAAAATCTATATGCAGTATCCAAACATGAGCTGTGGAACAGAATACTTTGTTAAAGAGGCGTTTTGGGGATTCGATTTGCGCCCCTGTTTTACTATCCTAGCTGCCCATGATTGGGGCCCACTTGACAGAAATACAAGTGCTGCTTCTGATTGACTGTAGGCTGTCTGTCTATCTGTTTGCTTGTCTGCCTGTCTATCTATCCGCCTGCCTGCTTGTTTCTGTTTCTGTGTCTGTCTGTCTGTCTGCCTGTCTGTCTGCCTGTTGGAATTGAAAAAAGACCAGCAATGAGTATTGCAAATGTGTTTCATTTTCATCTTCACTCGAAACTCTCATGAGACCATAGTACAAAGTGCCACACAACAAGAGAGACAGCTCGAGGCAGCTTTAACTATGGATGATGATTAAAACCAACAGAATGCAAAGCCGCATAATGATAATGATGCGCCTCCTTCCTCCGCATCCGCAGTCTGAAATATTACTCTGCAAACAAAGGCCAAGACAAATTATTTCCACCAATTTACTTTCATTTCATTCATATTTATTTATATTTATTTATTTAATTCTACCAATTTGATTTATATTTATTTATTTCGACCAACTTATTTACTTATTACTCAGCTCAAATTTATCCATTTTCAATTTATTTTATTTGAAGAGAAGAAGCAACACACAAACCAATGACAAGACGCGGTACTTACGAATGAATGGTAGCTGGCGATCTCCCCGTGACGTTTAATGTTGAGTACTCCCCCTTAGTACGTCCGTACAGACACGCACGTGTGTGTGAGAATGGCAGGGCGGAGCGAGAGTGTGCACGTGATGTGGTTGGTGTGAGGAAAAGAAGAGACAACTCCAACTCAAAAGGAACCTTAAATGTGCGCGCGCGCATGCCAAACCGAATCGAACCGAATCGAACCAAGGAGGAAGAGTACGTGAGAGTGAAATAAAATGAAAAGAACAGTCTCACAGGTTAATAATAAAATAGGTAAACTACAATCGCCACAAAGCGTGCTTGGATTGCCTGAAATGATTACCTTCATTGTAGTAGCCAGGTCCCGAGTAACCGTCACCTTGATAGTAGCCAGCTTGATGACTCCCGCCTCCCCCGCCGTGCTGCTGCTAGTCGTAGTAGTGGCCGCCAGAGCCACTGTCTCCGCTGTAATACTGCCCATACTGCTGCTGCGTGACAGGAGGAGGAACTGGGCCCGGCGGATGGAGAGCTCCGTAGTTGACCGTGGCTCCTCCTGACGGGTATCCCATAGCGTATCCCCCTGAGCCGCTGCCTATGGGTGAAAAAAGGTAAACTTGGCTATTAAAACTACATTAAAACTAATAATAATAAAAACATCAAAGCAAAAACTAAATGGAACAAATGGAACCAAGTCAAACGTTTGTTTCATTTCCAGCCTTTCCATGCGTACCTCCTCCTCCGCCACCTCGGCCGTAATTCTGCTGGTAGCCGTGTCCTCCCCCGGCCCCGCCCCATCCGCCGGAAGATCGCACATCATCGGATGTGTCCGCGCGGATGCTCTGCCCGCATCGCTCCGAGTAGCGCTTGGACTGCGGCGGTGGAACCGCCGAGGACGTCGCAACCACTGTAGGCGGCGCCACCAGTCTCCCCGCGGAAATCCCCGTCGCCTTGACGTCCGGATTCCGCGCGGGCGGGACCAATGGCATCCGCGGTTGCGGACGCTGCTGCTGCTCGTAGGTGTTGACAGCCGGTGGGCGTGTCTGGAAGGTGGGTGCACGGTAGGTCGCACGTCGGGGAGCTCCGGATGAGGATGGACCTCCTCGACCGCGGCTGCTGAAAAAGACGAATGGAATTCCTCGCCGTGAGGCGCGGAGGCAGCACCCTCGCCGCCATATGAGTCCTCGTACTCGTCCTCATTGAAACGTTGCTGGGAACGGGGAGGCGGATAGCATGAATGTTGCTGGCGAGGCTGGTTTGGGCGTTGAGGAGTGTCATCGTACTGCTGGTCGTACTATTGTTGTTGCTGCTGGCGAAGGGCCTAACAGGCTGCAGGAGCGCCAGCCGGACCGCGAGTTTGTGTAGGGGGCGGAGCTTCATCGTACTTTCAAAAAAGAGACGAAACTTTTGCAAAATGTCTGTCTGTCTGTCTGTCTGTCTGTCTGTCTGTCTGCTTGTCCGTCTGTTTGTCTGCCTACCTGCCTGTCTGTCTACCTGTCTGTCTATCTGTCTGTCTATCTGTCTGTCTCACTGTCTATATGTCTGTCTATATGTCTGCCTGTCTCGGCTCGGACTGCGTTGCCATCAATCACTCTTTTCTACTGAAACTTTCTTTCAGTTTACTCACCGACGACGCTGCGGCGGCTGATAATTCTCCTCCTCATAACCGCCGGAAGGGATTCCACACGTGTCACGTCAGATACTATTACGAAATGAACAACATCAATGAATGAAACCACAAAGAACCAAGACAAAGCGGCGACTGCCGCAAAAGGTTGTTTGCTTCTTTGTAATTGCAAAGAGAGTAGAGGGCGCATAAACAGAACTTCCCCTCTCGCTAAACACGGCAAAACATTACAAGAGGAGAGAAGCAGAGTGAACATCGTCGTTTGATTGGTTGATCAATGGTATTTTACTTGGCTGTGTAGACGAGTGCCCGGTGCGAAGTTGAGAAATCTACGAGAAGGGGGTAGGGCCAGTGGAAGTCATGCAGACTACCTTCTCTCTGGACAAATCCCCGTCATGTATGACAGGTTCGCAAATTTGAATAGGTGTTATAATGAGATTTCAGGTCCTGCATTTTTGAAGTCCCTCTGAAGGGTGAGAGAAATTCAAGTATGATTGCTTCCATTTAAAATTGACTCTCTATAGAAGGGCAGCAGTTTTGTCCGGCGAGCGTTTCCTCTACAAAAAAGCAAGACCGCGACAGCTCTTAAGTTGTGCTTGGCCGATAGTTTAGCATGACTGCAAAAGGCCCACAAAACGTACGTTAGTGCTAATACATCTTTTACTCAGGAAATCACAAGGAGACAGCTCTTCGCAATTCTTCGAATTTCTCAATGTCTCGTCATTTAGTTGTTGTGGTTTTCTAGTTTTAAAATATTATTTTGAAACGCAGTTTCTTTACTTAAAAATGGCTCCCATACGGGGCAAATCACAAATCCACAATGTTGATCTGGAGATGTTACACCTGGATTCTCGCGGAAAGGATTTAGTGAGATGCATCTACGGAAACTGCGGCAAAGTTTTCAAGCATCGGTGCAGCGCAAGGCGTCACGTTAGACAGCACTTGGAATCTACCGCGGGGAGCTTTTCTGTGAACGAAACTATTCTGGGAAAGCCAAATATTTTGGAGAAGACATCGTTCCCACTGGAGAATCTCTACGAGGTCAAGCAAAGAACTTGGGTAAATTTCAATCACACGTCTGATTCATATGAATTTATGATGTTTATTGAGAATATTACCGGCAAGATAAACATTTTGCTGTGCATTTAGATCCGGTTCCGTTTGTGATGCATTCGGCATTTTTAGAGTGCGAACCAAACGAGGTTGACGAGAGCTTTATCGGTGAAAGTGAGGACGGCCTGGGTAAGATACTTGAGTAATTTAATTGCTTGCACAAAGTTCACAATATAAATATATTACAATTGAAGTAAATGGTGTTGTAGTTGATGCAGTAGAAGATGGCAGACAACGCGAATGCAAACTGTACGTACGGAGCGGCGGTCCTTCCCCCCATTTTCGTTTAGTTTTAACATCCTAGCTGACCAGTCTGCCCAATTGTAAATATGCCATTGTTCCCGGGCGTAGTTAATAGTGATTATGTAACTGACATCCGGTAGAAGAAGGAGGCGGTTCCAATGTCGGCACACTCTGGAACGGAAGATCCCGTGGGAAGTGAATACATTAGAGTAGTCTAAACCACTCTTGTGTTTTTGTGAGTTTATTATTTTATTAACATTTTACTGTATTTGTTATCGCACTACCTAGAAACGGTTGCTGAGTTGGGCTGAGGGTTGAACCTGAGTCGATTCCCGTATGTGAAATGATAGTTTTGTGTCCAGCCTCCCGGTAACTCAACTGCCAGACATCGAACAGCAGTGTTAAAATTGGAGACACAATTAAGAAATCCTCCATTTTGTTCCATATTTTTTTGGGAGTGTTGTGATGTATTTTCTTCTTCTCCAGGTCAAGAAAAATTAAGCTTACCTATTTCGGAATCAATCGGCCCTCAAAAATGTCCTCTCGAACCGATTGTCTTTCTAATCAATTAATTAATATATTAGAACATTTTGCCCCAGATGACTTGAACTATTCAATTTTACCGTTAATTTTCACATTTTTAATACTGTTTTGTCGTGTGTTGAATTAATAACTTCTTTTTACAATTCACTTTTCTATGTGTTTAATTTTTGTAGATTATTTAATTTAATATGTGCAATAAGAATTTAACGAAAACGCTAATTTAATTTAATCTAATTCAACTAATTAAAAAGTCTAAATTAATTTAACCTCTGAAAATATATTCTGAATTTAAAATAAATTTACGCAATAGAAGTGTAAGGGAAAAATGTATTTTATTTATTTATTTTATTCTGATGATATCAGTTTTTGTTCCTTGCAGGGTACTGGCGTTGGTTCCACAAGCACTGTACTGCCGCATTTAAACCGGTCAGATTAGCCTCCGTCACATGCGGCTGTGTGTTGAGTGAGCACACACACTCACACACAGGTCGAATGCGCTGCCCGGGTGTAAAAAGTGACTGGTTTAATAGCGTCAGTACAGTACGTGGCGGTGCGTTACGGGACCGCCGCTCCGTACGTACAGTTTGCGGTCGGGTTGTTTGCCCTCTTCTACTGCATCAACTACAATACCATTCGTCTCCATAGCCAAGCTAAATACCACTGATCAATCAATCAAGCGACGATGTTCCCTCTGCTTCTCTGCTCTTGTAATGTTTTGCTGTGTTTAGCGTGAGGGGAAGTTCTGTATATGCGCTTACTACTCTCTTTGCAATTAGAAAGAAGCAAAGAACGTTTTGCGGCAGTTGTCGCTGTGTCTTGGTCGATTGTGGTTTCATTTATTGATGCTGTTCATTTCGTAATCGTACCTGGCGTGACACGTGTGCAATCACTTCCGGGAAGACGATTTTGAATCAGAAAATGATAAAGACTAAAATCACGGAACGAAATCACTTCCTCAGATCGCTAAAACAAATTGCGAAGGAATTTTAATTACATTTTTCAGTGACTATTTTAGTCGAAATTGACCCATTTATTAATTACTTAAATAAAGACTTAAGAAAACATTATTAGTTTTTATTTAGTTCTTAATTTAAGTTAAGGTTGACTGACTAATTTTTTTAGTCGCTATATTTCTCAAATAAATGTTTCGTAACTGACGTTTGATTCACTTTTTGACAGTAATAAAAGCATTGGAAAATGTTGTAGTTCCTAGTTTTGGTCGAAATGGGCAAACCGATTTCAGTTGCCTTTTTTATTTTTCAATTAAATTTTTATTAACTTGCCAATTTCGTTCAGTTTCTTGTTTTACTAACCAAAAAATTAAAAAGTAATCAGACCGAGGAGCGAAGCGACGAGGTCCTCTAAGTTGCAGTGCTGTGGTTGGAAAACGAGAATGCCTGTGTGTGTGTCTGTCACAGTCATGAACGAGGTAACCACATTTAGTGTCCGCATATGATTGGCCATTGTAGTCTAGGGCGCCCTACCTTTCGGACTACAGCGTACTTAACTGTACTGTACTGTCTCGATAATTTGGTGCTGCGTTTTAGACCCACCCGTACATTATCACTGCACACACTGTGCTACACTGCAGTCATAATATACGGTGGATCTTGATTAAAATTCGAACGGTCGAACTTGATATACTGTACTGTCTCGATCATTTGGTGCTGCGTTTTAGATCCACCGTTTATTATGACTGCAGTAAAGCACAGTATGTGCAGTCATAATGTACGGATGGGTCTAAAACGCAACACGAAATGATCGAGACAGTGCAGTTTATCAAGTTCGACCGTTCGAATTTTATTCCCGGACGGAATCAATCGAAGAGCAAACACAAATTATGCGCACCTCAGCAAGATTATTACCAGTGAACTTCAGCTTATTGAAGTGGGATTCGGATTTCTTTGAGATCCAGCGTTTAAGTGAATACCGGTCAAGGTTGAATATGTCTGACGACTATCAAAAGACGCATAAACTGTAGAGGACTCGAATAGCCAATGTATTCTCCCGACTTCCAGGGACAGTTTTATGCCCTAAGGTGTAAACATCGCCCGCACATGCACCATATATTTGGACCGGTATGTGATTCGGGGGGAGGCGGGACTAGTTGTCCCTTGAGTCGGGCGATTACTGTAAATATTGACGCACTTTAATCGTGATCCTTGAATGCAAAAGCAATCAGTGCATGACAGCTGCTAATACAATGAGCAAGATATTTTGGTTTAAGCTCAAAATACTAACTAAAAGTCTGATTGCATTTATTATCGCACAACTTAAAAAATGGTCGCTTAGTTAAAATCAATCGCTTCATTAACTTACCCGCGGGAAGGATGCACGGCAAGCGCTGAATGTCGAGCCTTGGCCAGTTATGGAACAACGCGTATTAGAAAATCAGCGGTCAGTTCTGTCACACATGCATGCCTTGAGCTTCCTAGGCTCACCATGGCGGTATACTTATAGCTATAGCTAGAGCGTCTGTACCCACCCTGCCTGACTTATACCTATACTTATATACTTATACTTATACTTATACTTATAGCAGAAGCAGGTGTGTCTGTACCCACCCTATCTGACATATACTTATACTTATATACTTATACTTATACTTATACTTATAGCAGTAGCAGGTAAGTCTGTACCCACCCTGCCTGACTTATACTTATACTTATATACTTATACTTATACTTATACTTATACTTATAGCAGTAGCAGGTGTGTCTGTGCCCACCCTACCTGACATATACTTATACTTATATACTTATACTTATACTTATAACAGTAGCAGGTGTGTCTCTGCCCACCCTGCCTGACTTATACTTATACTTATAAGTTATACTTATACTTATACTTATAACAGTAGCCGGCGTGTCTGCACCCACCTTGCCTGGCTTATACTTATACTTATATACTTATACTTGTACTTATACTTATACTTATACTTATATACTTATACTTGTACTTATACTTATACTTATACTTATACTCATACTTATACTTATACTTATACTTATACTTATAGCAACAACAGGCGTGTCGGCACCCACCCTGCCTGATTTATACTTATATACTTATAATTATACTTTAAACAGTAATAGGTGTGTTTGCACCCACCTACCTGACTTATACTTATTTTTATATACTTATACTTATACTTATATTTATAGCAGTAGCAGGTGTGTTTGTACCCACCCTGCCTGACTCATACTTATTCTTAGGGATCGTTCAACAATTACGTAAGCGCTCGATATTAGGCGGCCTTACCCCTAACTCCCTTCTGTCAGAGCTCGTCGTTATTTCTTTTTACCCCCCCCCCGGAACTTCAAACGCTTATGTCAGCGCCGTTAGAACCTCCTATGCGTCCAAATCTTAAATTTCCGCTTTAATAACAAAATTCTAGCACCGATAACACTTGGTTATCTTCCGCATTTACAAAATCAGAACGAGGAAAAGCGTCTAGATCGGTAATGATGGGAATGTCGGTCGACCCAGCCTCCTCGTATCGTGTTTCCTCGTCGTCGTCATCAAGATCTCCTTCCTCGTCCAGTGTCATGCAGAGGTGGTTCTTTTTCGCAACCTTGGCTAAACCAAGATGATCAATCAAGGAAATTTTGAGATTTAAAATTGTTGACTTAATCCCAGGACAGACCCCCACCCCATATACGTCAGAGCTCGTCATCGATTGCTGACACGTACCCCTCTAAATTCGATGACATAATTGTTGAACGATCCCTTATATACTTATAGCAGCAGCAGGTGTGTTTGTACCCACCCTGCCTGACTTATACTTATACTATTGAGTTATTATTCAGACGCATTAGACGCAGGGCTGCCAGTCCTCTGCTGATTGAAAAGTTCCTGGTCCACTGATTTTTTATTTTAAAACCCATGTTTCAGAAAGGAGCAGTTCCGGCTATAGAAGTTCAAGGTGGTGTTAGAATCTCCGTTTTGGAATCGGGAACTTTTCAAAATATCAAAACTTCTCGATTCCCATGTTTGACTTGAATTGATTGATTAGTCTGTTCCAATTTTGAAGCTAATCGAAAAATAATAATAATAAATATTTTTATTGACACGCGTGGCTGAAACCCCAGGCCGACCGAGTTAAATCCAACTTTTTACCTGCGTGGTCGGAGTTTGAGCCAAGTTTGGCCAATGCGTTCAGCTGTTTCTCACATAGCTTGATTCATTGATTGAACACCAGTATCACGAGAATCATAATTTGACGCGAAAAACTAAAACAAAACTCCGTTTCTAAAAAATCCTCCTAATATTAGCCAGGAAAGGACAATCTGAGTTCCACAGGGATCACCAGAAAAAATATTGAGTATTTATTGATGAATGCAAGCGCCTTTATTCTTATTGACAGCCTCCAGCCCCCGGGAATCCCGTCGTACAGGTTTCTGCACAGTTCGGGTGGGACAATCTCATTCCACAGCTCCCGCACGCGCGGTTCAATTTCGGAGACATTTTCGATCTGTACGCTTGTCAGCCGCACCTTAACCGCCCCCCTGATATTTTCGATTGCCGAAAGGTCCGGGCTTTTTGCGGGCCACGGTGGAGGGAAAATCCTTCCTGCTCGGAAAATTCTTGCATGATTTTCGACAAATACTCAATATTTTGTCTGGTGATCCCTGTGGAACTCAGACTGTAATTTCCTGGTTATTATTAGGGGGATTTTTTAGAAACAGAGTTTTGTTCTAATTTTTCGCGTCAAATTATGATTCTTCTAATACTGGTGTTAAATCAATGAATCAAGCTATGTGAGAAACAGCTGAACGCACTGGCCAAAATTGGCTCAAACTCCGACCACGCCATTTTGCTGGGCGCAGGTAAAAAGTTGGCTTTAACTCGGTCGGCCTGGGGTTTCAGCCACGTGTGTATAAGCCTGATTCTTTACAGTAGGCAGGAAAGCATCATTTCTTACAGTAATTATCCATAATCGAAAATGCGAAAATAACAAATCATAGAACGCATCTCGAAGAAATTTCTAGAGATTTCCACCAGTTGGTGCGTAAACATCACAACTGCGCAGTAGTCACTTAACGTTGAAATTGCGTATTACCCAGTATATGACAAAGTTGTGACACAAAACCTGGAATGGTATTGAGTTCAATTCATCACCATATGGACATATGATATTTTTCTAATTCTGTTTGCGCCCACTCAGACCCAGCCGCCCAGACTTTCCTAAATTTTGCCTGTTCCATTTCCACAACTGTGTTGATTTCTCCTCTTTATTGTTATTGTCAGAGCTCTCCAGTCCCCCTCCGCATGTTCTGAATTAGCATCCTTTTCCTTTGACCATTTCGGATTTTAAACATACTTATTTGTCATTGTATTGCGAAACACCGAAATTGTTCCATGCAAAAAAAAAAGAACAGGCAATTAAATCTGAGAGGGGATGGGTTTTAGTGTAAGGAAGCAAAAAGTAATTGCTGAAGCATGGTAGAAACCTACTATGGAAGGTTGGTAAATTTCGATAATGTTACCTACGGTGGTATCTATGTTGGTACCAATGGTGGTACGTACGGTGGTACGTACGGTGGTACCTATGGTGGTACGTACGGTGGTACCCATGGCGGTATGTACGGTGGTACCAATGGTCATACGTACGGTGGTATCTAAAAGGGTACGTACGGTGGTATCTAAGAGGGTACGTACGGTGGTATCTAAGAGGGTACGTATGGTGGTATCTATGGTGGGACCCATGGTGGTACGTAAAATGGTAAAATGGTAAAAGTATAAATATAAGTATAAGCATTAGTATATATGTATGAGTATAAGTCAGGCAGGGTAGGTACAGACACACCTGCTACTGCTATAAATATAAGTACAGTAAAACTCGTGTTATGTAAACCTCGTCTGTATGCAATACCTCGTCTATATTGAACTTTCCTTCTGCACCGATTTTGTGCTATACATATAACATAGGGGGGCGAAACTTATTGTAAATATTCCCTCTATATGGTATGTTGAACAAATTTTACGGTCAACCATGTCAAACGCACTTCCTCTAAGTTGATTTCGACATTTCTCCTTGGAACTTTTTGACGAAATCGCTCTTGCTGTTTACTTTAATCTATCCTGCAAGCCATTGCAGTGTTTATCTGCGCATTGAGCTGCATGCGTTAGTTTTGGTAGGCTCTAAATTTTGTTAAGATGGCGCCGATCGTCAAAAAAAAAGGCCGACAAGGAAAAAGCTAACTCTTATCCAAAAAGTTAAGTTGTTGAAGGACCTCGGTCATATGAAACAGAATGCTGCGGCGGCTTAGTACGGAATTGTACGAAGTACTGTAGTGCCTGCAAGCAAACAGTATTTAGCTCTCGAATTTGATGCGATTTCCTTTGTTTTACTGGGGGAAATTTCGCCCTGCTCCTGGGCGCCCTAAGGTCCCCTAATCCAATGTAAAACCCTCGTTTAAGTTGAATAAAAAGCATGGATTTTTGAGGTTTACATTAGACGAGTTTTACTGTATAAGTATAAGTACTGTAGAATCTCGACCCATCTGTGGTACTTTTTGGACCCTCAGTAAATCAGACCCGGTAGGCCAAAACAACTGTTACTCTTCAATCGATCAATCAAGCGCTTGTTTCTCCCCAAAGCGCTGGTCCTTTTCTCCTCTTCGTTGTAGCAATTACGACGGCCCATTTAAAAAAAATGTTAATTTTCTGAGGACTGGGTGTTTTGACCCCGCCCTCCCCCCCCAATGAGGATGGGGTTGATCTATTTTGGATCACTTGCGTGTAGGCTGCTTAATGCGCTCATATGTTTATAACAGGATTCATATGGCAGTTTCCCCGTAAAGGTTGAGTTGTCTTTGTATACATAGTGTGTCATACTCGCCAGCAAGAAAACCACAACAAAGAAGCCTATACTGGCGATGCACATTGGGCAGCCTGCCCGGGGTTTCCCAATTATTTGATTTTTTGTGCGGGATCTGGATATCAGATTCCTTCATCTGCCCATCCAAATTATGGGCATCCGAGATGACTTGAGATCTGCCGTTTCAAAAAGTTGGAAAAAAAAATGTAATTAATTTTAAAAAATGTCGAAGAAGGTACACATTTTGCCAGATCCATTTTGGATTCTCTCCGATCCTGATCTTCGTCATCAAACTTGTAAAATTGTTTTGGGGATTCAGGTAGGGCGACAAATTCTAAAATCAAACGCTTTGATTTCAGCAAAATCGGTAAAAAATTCGCTTCGGGCGCCTATTTCTCCCGTCGAAATGATCCAAAGGAACACGCCACGTCCTCAGGAAATGAGTCCTCAGTTCCTCGGAAAACGCAAAAAAAGATCACAAATCAATGAATCGATCGCAAAAAGAAAGGATGAAAACTGTAATTGTGAACTGCTTATGCAATCAATCAATCGACACTTGCAGTCTTGTGGTTCGCACATCTTTGCAATCAATCAAAACGGTCATTTATTACTGTGTGATGACGTAGGCACCACGGATGGGCCGAGATTCTACAGTACATCAGTATAAGTATAGGTCAGGCAGGGTGGGTGCAGACACGCCGGCTACTGTTATAAGTATAAGTATAAGTTTAAGTATATAAGTATAAGTATAAGTATAAGTATATAAGTATAAGTATAAGTCAGGCAGGGTGGGTGCAGACACGACGGCTACTGTTATAAGTATAAGTATATAAGTATAAATAAAAGTATAAGTATAAGTATATAAGTATAAGTAAAAGTATAAGTATAAGTATATAGATATAAGTCAGGTAGGTGGGTGCAGACACACCTATTACTGCTATAAGTATAAGTATAAGTATAAGTATAAGTATAAGTATATAAGTATAAGTATAAGTCAGGCAGGGTGGGGGATGCAGACACATCTGCTACAGCTATAAGTATAAGCTTAAGTATAAGTATATAAGTATAAGTATAAGTCAGGTAGGTGAGTGCAGACACACCTATTACTGCTATAAGTATAAGTATAAGTATAAGTATAAGTATATAAGTATAAGTATAAGTCAGGCAGGGTGGGGGATGCAGACACATCTGCTACGCTATAAGTATAAGTATAAGTATAAGTATATAAGTATAAGTATAAGTCAGACAGGGTGGGGGATGCAGACACATCTGCTACTGCTATAAGTATAAGTACAAGTATAAGTATAAGTATATAAGTATAAGTAAGTATATAGAACAATGGCTCACGCGCGAAATGTCTTGTCCCAGAACTGGCCAGTAGTCTGAATGTCTGTCGATTCCCGTATGTAAAATGATAGTTTTGTGTCCAGCCTCCAAGTGACTTATCTTTGCTTAAGTATAAGTATATACCAAAGTGTCCAAAGAGTCTCACCAACTTTCAGGTCTTTTCCCGAGCCGAGGTTTGATAGTTTGCATTTGTACATCAGATTGATCTTTCGTATGTCAATATCGCTTAAGCCAGTTTGAAGACCAAATGTTTTCCCTGCATATTTTGCTCGGACTCTGATGGTGGGTCCAACTGTGACGCCACCATTTTTCTTTGCAAAAAAATGGCTGGGTAATGTAGAATTGAGTCGAAATCGTAGGGTAATCCGAAGGCAGTTATTGTCTTGTTGTCCCACGAAAGAAAGTTGTTTTCTTGTCCTGTAAAGGACCATAAAAAAAATATAAAAATTACCAATGAGCACTTAGTGTGCCATTTCTTTAAGTATTATTAATATTGAACAGACAGTGTAAGGGAACGTTCAAAAATGACGTCAGCGCCATGTAGGGTAGGGGGTGTTTGTATTTTGATGACGAGCTCTGACGCTAAGGGGGTGGGGTCCAGCCGAGGCTGATGTCAGCCTATATCGTTTAAATTTTTCGGCAATTCCCAGTCTCTGCTGGATTTTTTATTCTTTATGAGCTTTTTATGGTATTCTCCATCAGTTCAATGAAAAAAATCTCGACGGAACGATGACGCTTAAACAGGTAGGGTAGAAGTGCCATGTTAAGTTTGTGGCAAAGTTGTCGAACACGCTTTGCCAATAATTATTTTTCGCAGACAAAAAGGAACCTTCTCTCTACGTTGAGTTGATCAAACCTTATCGAGACTCTCGCCCGGATTTGGAGGCCGATGATACGGACATGCTTTCTTAATACTTGCTTTCAATCTGGTTTCAGTAAAAAATGTGTTTGCAATACTGGATAAGTTCTTGCAGATGTATGGGTGTCGGCTTGAGCTGACGTCAGTCTTTGCAGAACAAGGGGTCTAGGAATTTCTGACGAGCTCTGACGGGAGTTAGGGGGTAAGGTCGCCTAATATCAGACACTGACGTCATTGTTGAATGTTTTCTAACAGTAGTTGTCCCACCAAATGGCAGAGGTTCATTACACTACTGACGCCAATGGCCACAAATACCCCAGACTGGGGTAGAAAAATGTTCCCTATTGTTGATTGATTGAGAATTAAGTATCTAGCAGCGGATCGGATGCCTTGTTCACATTCAATGGTGAATCAGGAAATTAAGGTTGACCCGAATGGGAGGGCAAGCTTGGGAGGCGGGGGAGGGGGAGGCGAGCTAGCCGGGGAGACTTAAGCTACAAGTCCCCTTCCCTTCCCCCTGTGCGGCTATATTTGAATTTACGAATGCTAACAAATGTCCCTTTGAGTGATTATAACAAACTTAATAATTTTCGTAGAAGGGGTGAAAAAAATGCGGGCGTTTTGTCTCTTCGTTCAAAAATCGTGCGAGCCAGAGTCCAAAATTTAGAGTTTCAATTTTTTTCTGAAAAGGAAACTTGAAGCTTTCTGAAAAAACCAATCTTCAATTTATCAAGTTTGGGAACAGCGGTCAACATCGAAAAAACCGAAAGTGGGAGGGGACAAGAAGGGGCATAGCGAGGGAGAATTTGTATCCTAAGCCGGAGGAGGAAGAGGTCGCAAAAATAAAAAGGTAACAAAATAATTAGGGGTCGCTAAAAACTATTGGGCCCTCCCCTTGGCCCGTCGCTGGGGGGGGGGGGTGCATGCTTTAACATGTAAAAAGCCCAGAATGTTTGTTCCCCCTCCGCTCGGGTGTTATTCTCGACAACTGGCGCAACGACCCAGCCAGCCCAACGGTAAATCTGTCACTTAAGGCATCCTTGGTTCTTCATTACATTATCTCGGATGAAAGAGGGTTCGGGGGGATGTTCCAGGGCTCAGGCAAAATTAGTATTACAACCCCCAGCACTTCAAGGGTCGCCATCACTCTCTTTATCTTGCTTTCAAATGACAATACGCTGGTTAGGTTGTGTATGCGGTTAGAAATTTACCTCTTTCAATGTTGGCTGAAACAATCTCGATGTATTCGTCGCGGTCGGCTCTGGCGTGTTCATGAAAAAATCCTAACAGAACGACAACCAGATAAACACCTAACATTATTGAACGAGTTAGAGAAAAAATTTGTAGGGATGTAGCAAAATTACCCAAAGCATGCATTAGCTCGTGTTGAATGGTGCTTTTCGTCCAACATCCTGTAACAATACGATGCATTATTAGTTAAAAAAAACGAACGGCTTAATTTTATTAAAATATAATGAACAATTTCTCACCGGACTCAAGGTTGAGCGGCTGGCGGCCTTGATTCTGACGTCCGATCATTGAATAACACTTAAATGGGTGGGGAATGCTTTTGCTCAGTTCACATAATAAATACAATTTTTGTTCTCTCATTCAAAGGAACACCGTTCCAGCGGTTCCTCAATTTCCACTTACCCTGCTCTGAATACTTGATCGATATTAATATAATCTCGTGGGTTAGTATGCTCGACGAATTTGACGCATGTCGCGTTTTCCATCTCGTTCATTGCTTGCCGTAGTGCGAGCTTTCGTTCCACGGCGACGTACACGCAGTAAGAACCAATGTAATATTGCAGTATAAGAACCAAGGACGTCTCGTCATAACTCACACAGGAACGTTGGACACCGATATGGTACAATTCCGCCGGGCCAAAGATAGGCTTCATCCATAATTCCGTTTCTTTGACCCTTAAACTATCAGACCTAGCATTAGATATGTTAATAATAAGGATTCGGCATGGGATATGACACGCTACTCAGCCTGAATGTTGTTTTTACAAATTACGAATACGATATAACACTTTTTGAAATACAATTCATCAGTTATGGTAATTGGTGGTGGAAATTTCGGAAGCACTGGAAATTTCGGAAGCACTGGAATGCCGTTTCGGGCGTCCATGCAATTCAACGGTCGATTGTTTGATTTATAGGCTTGCGATGGAATTATTTCATTCTACATCAAAACGTCTCAAGCGTAGAAAAAAGTTAAAATAAACGGTGCTGGGCTCTATTCCATCTAAA
Organism: Hypsibius dujardini; assembly: GCA_001579985.1. Classification (NCBI taxonomy): domain Eukaryota; kingdom Metazoa; phylum Tardigrada; class Eutardigrada; order Parachela; family Hypsibiidae; genus Hypsibius; species Hypsibius dujardini. Next base: position 26 of record LRSR01009530.1, on the reverse strand, counting down.
AATTAATTTAAAATCGGTTGGTGTCA